>JBAPGN010000456.1:0-28009 GCA_037355405.1 Vitis amurensis | reverse complement strand
GAGAGATTCTTTGGCTTGCTCGAACATTTTTTTTAGGCAGTTATTAGTCTTGTTGTGGCCTCTGCTTGCTCATTTGTTTGAAGGATAAGAAGGTGTGGAGTAATGAATCGGATGTTAGTTCGAACAAGAATTCGGAAAGTGGCTAACTCAAACTTGAACGTTGTCAGCTATATGGTTGGGGGATTCCAACGGCAGATGATGTTTCCATACGACTTGCTGGTACATCTTTGTTTTGATGCTAGGTATGCTTCAGCTCCACCCATTTACTGAAGTAATCAGTGGCGACGAGTGGAATTTCTTCTGGGCAAGTGCGGGGTGGTAGGGGTCCCCTACGTCCAGCCCCACTGCGCGAAAGGGAGGCCTGAAATTGGTTTCAACGTCTCGACGGCACATGTGTATGGGGATGCCTTTTGGACAACTTGTCACAGTTTTTGACATGAAGGCGATGCTGCATCTTTTTCATTGTAGGCTCATAATACCCTTGTGAATGGGCCCTGTCGCCAGAGATGATCCTCCGAATGGTCCACATACCCCTCAATGCAACTTCAGCTAAGTAATAAAGAGCCTCGGTGGTTTAGTGCAACCTGAGATAAGGACTGTAAAGACCGTTTGTTAAAAGTGGGCCCCCGATCAGGGTGAAACGGCACTTGATACCCGAGTCTTATGTGCTTGTTGGGTTCTTCGGTAGAGTGCTTGTTCGGAATACTTATTAATGTTTCGCCACTCTGTCTCTGCTGGTTTACTCAAATGTATTTGCAGTGGAGGTTTCCGCACGAAAAGAGTTGGTTTGCACATGTATAGGCAATATATGCTTCTTTGATGGGGGGGAAGCACTATGCTGCAGGGCGTCGGCACGGGATTTTCAGTCGTTAAGTTTTTTCGATCGTCCATTCGGTGAAGCGATGTAAGGTGTTCTCACTTTAGTCAGCGTACGCACCATGCGCTATTCCTTAGTTCGTATTCTTTCTGGACGTGCTGTACCACAGTTGTGAATCACTATAGACGAGCTGGAAGACGAATAGAGCCAGAGCGAGGTCAAGCTCGGATAGGATGCCTCAATACTCGATCATTGTTAGAGGTGGGGAATCCAGTCGGTAGCTTGCTCCAGATGTTCTCCTGTGGAGTGCAGCAGGAGCCCACTCCGGATCTATGACCGGCGAAGGCCTCATCACCCGCAAAGTCACATTCCTTTCGCTTGGGTTCTTGTGCTGGGTGACCTTCGGGAGTCATTCCACACGAAGTCACCATCACTTGGCCTTATGGACAACCTGGTTGAACTCGATTCCATATTCGCTCAAACTCTAGGCCCATTGAAGCTTCCTGTCGGTTAGGTCCGGCTTGTGCAGGATGTTGCGAAAGGGCTGGTCAATTAGCACGACCACCGGGTGGGCTTGGAAGTAAGGGCGAAGCTTCTGGGCGACACTTCGAAGGGCCAAGGCCATTAGCTCCATCTTTGAATACCTTGTTTCTACATCCACATTGCTCTACTTGACATAGTAATACGTTCTGCTCCTGCGCGAGGCAGCATCGGAATAACAACGCCATTGCTACTCGATAAGCTAGGTACATATACTCAATTTTTCTTTATCGGAAGGGGCTGCTTAGAATGGGCGTTGCATGAGGCCAATAGTTAATTTTTTCGCAAGCGCTTCTGACAGTGTCCGCCTCCATGTCGCTCAGCTTTCGTATTGCCGAACAAAAAGGTCGAGGAGTTCATCAGTGAGTGGGTTAAGTTCTAAACCAGCGATGAGCTTGCCGTGAGGCGCTGTAATTCTTTTTTGCTCCGGGGGTGGTGTTTCCATGACTCTTAGACTGATCCGGGCTAACTCTATCCCTTTGCTGACTAAATCCAGGAATTAACCAGCACTGTACGCAAGGCGCATTTAGAAGGATTCAATTTCATGTGATAGCTTCCTTAAGGGTGGAAGATTTCTTGCAGTGGGAATGTTCTATCTGGGTTTTGCTTTTAACCACGATATCGTCAATATATACCTCCACTGGTGGCGTCGACAGAGTTTGGAAGATCTTCGTCATCAGTCATCTGATAAGTGGCGCAACTGTTTTGAGTCCGAACGGCATGACTTGTAGCAATAAAGGACTGTGTGGCGTTATGAGCCTGTCTCTCTTCGTTGGCGGGACATGGGGATTTGGTGTAATCCGGAGAAGGTGTCCAGAAGGAGAGCTATCCCTTGCCAGCAGTGGAGTCCACAATTTAGTCATCACGTGTCAGAGGAAACTGTCTTTTGGCATGCATTAATTGATGTTGGTGTAATCGAACGCACACCCCCATTTGCCTTCTTTTTTGGGTAACCACACACATTGTCAACCAGTCCGGATATTCCACTTCTCTAATGAATCCCTGGTTTCCCAGCACTTGTCATCTCCCTGATAATTTTTGCCTGTCCGGGTGAAACGTCTACCCCTATCGGACGGGCCTTACCGTTGCAAATTTAAGCATATGAGGAGACGATGGGGGGTGTGAATTCCCCTTCATATCGAATGGCGCCCATGCAAAACGTCATGGCTTTGTCGAAGGGCGTTGGATGTTCGGGTCTCTTTGGGGTCAAGAGGGAATAATTATGTAAGGTGAGTATTACCAATTTTGGTTGTCTGCAAGGGATCCGCTGCTCAGGGGATTTTGTCCGGGACGTCAGTAATTGCCTATTGGTCAAGTGCGTGGGATGGACAGGGGAGGGGTTGTATTCCTCCTGGCTGGTCCTTACTTCTCAGTGCATCGTGATAGCGATTGGCGAGCGGCTAGATTGCTGCCATAGTAGGTCGGATGTTGCCCACCCTAGTAAGAATAGCTTACCATTTGAATGATATCGGTAGAGGGATGACTTCGATGTAGGTTGCAGCCATGTGGCCCAATATGACATTGAAGGGTGATAAAGTCTTGTTACCATACCGGAAAATTGACGTTGGAGTGACTGGGCAGCTTGGACCAGCAGTAAATATCTCCCAGGAATGTAGATTGCCGTTCGCTGAAGTCCGGTAAAAGATCGAACAGGTTTTTCGAGCTATTGAGATTGCGTCCCATGTGGTATTACCGGATGCTTGTACAAGTCGTCGAGCTCCCGGGAACTTAGGATGCTTCTCAACGTCGAAGTCTCCCATCTCCAGGGAAGGATGAGGCGTGCGCGGTGGTGGGGCATCATCGCGTGTGGGTGCCTACGTTGGTAAAATGATTGTCCAGTCTATGGTGAGCCCCCCAGGTTATCCTAGTCGTATGGATGGACGCGCCTCACGGCAACCGATGCTGCGCGCAAGCAGTCCGTCTCTTCGTTTGGAGTCGTATTGTTCTGTCCAATGGGCCTCAGTTGATATAGTTATAAATGGCTTTGGGGGCGGTGGAACGCTGGGGTTCCAGAGTTGTGATTTGGGAAGGCGCTGCTACCGTCTGGCAATCTGAGCGGAGTATTGCTTCAATGTCCCCGCCTTATGGAGTCTTTTGGACAAATAATGGAGGCTCCGCACGTTTCGTTGGTGATCATGCTGCCTTAATGTAACACATTTTTTACATATCGAATGCCCTTTTGGGTCCGCTCTGAGGGGATCGGGCTACCTGAAGTCTGACATGTTTGGATCATGATGGGAAACTTCTATAGATATGGAAGGGGTTGTGAGGGGCAGTTCCGGACGACTTTGGGTTCTTCTTTCGCCTTCGCGGATGGCTTGGCCGGTCCGAAAGTTTGGCATTCTTTCTGCACCACTCTGTGATGCCTGTTCCGCAACCAAAGATTGCTGTGGTCTGCTCGCACTCATCTTTGTAGCATCTGAGTATTTGCTCGCTGCGCTGGAACAAGTGTCCATCGCATAGGAGGCTTCTAGCCAGCGATCGAAAGAATGGGGTGCCTGGACAGATCTCGTTTGAAGATCCTCAGACAAGGCACCATCTGTAGAGCTTCTACTTGTAGGACTGACATAACGCGCTCATCGATTCCCTTAAAAGAACTCGTTCTCCTACATTTTATATTTTGCAGAGTGCCCGATGTTCTTTATGCCCGAGCGTCAACATAAGTAACTGGTCGCACGGAAGCTTCCGACAGGTCCTTGAATGTATTCAACAGGTTAGGAGGTAGCGGTAAACCTTGAAGGGCTGCCCTTGTAGGCTGCGGGGAATACTTGCATAGCAGGGTCGTTTCCGTATAATCGGAGAGTCATTGAGTTGTGAATAAAGCATGATGTGGTGATAGGGGTCGCTGAACCCATCAGTAATGTGGAAGAATTTAGGACGAGGAATGCCCCTTGGGGGGTTGCGTAATGAACAATTGAGAGAAAAGGCGTGGTAGAGGATGAGTCGTCGACTTTTGCTGATGGATGCCATGTGGGTGGTCGTTGGGAGGTTTCTCCTAGCTTGTCGTACCGCGGCGGTGAACGTTTGCACTCATAGGGGTGACAGAGGTCAGGGTGCGCTCCCAAGGTGTGTGTCTGGCGGCCTAGCCGCGCGCATCGCGTCTGACAATTGGGGTCTTTTGTCGGGTTGTCTCTTTGCTGAGAGACGAGTAGAGTCGGCTTTTCCCCCTGGGAGCTTTGGTGCATGGAGTTGTCGCTCTTGTGGCCTATTACGTTGCATGTTCAAGGATGGCTGCCTACTGTCCAGGTATATGGAATCTGGGTTCGACCTTGAGTTTGCTCTCCTGGCCTCGATTCGAGCGCTAACACTGAGGAGGCCTCCGTCGATGATAGGCTATGATTGCGCAACAAGCTGTTTTCTTCTCTCAATCATCGCTGTCTCCTAGAGGATAGCCTGCATTTGTCGCCGTTGCAATACTGTCTTCTCGCTGATTGGTTGGCGCCATTGCGGAATAAATCTTTCTTCCCTCTAGCAGTGATCGATGCGGTTCTTTTGAAGGTGTTGGAATCTTTGTCCGGTCGACTGTATAGTGAGCGAATCCATCAGACGACGCCAATTTTGAGCCTTGTGTCCCCAATAGTATCCACGTAGTGCCAAGTGAAGACCACGCTTTTTAACCATATTGAGTTCTGGTTATCTGCCCTGCAAAAGTATGTCCGGATTATTGATGTCCGGCCACCCTGCCGAGGTTTTTTGTTAGCCATGCTCTATAGAGATTAAGCTATCTAGCTTTTTTCAAGGATAGTCTAGCTACTTCTTCTTTGTTGAGACCCTTTATATAGGTGAGAACTTTACTCCCTCTTAATTGTGGGAAGACTTTTTGGCTCGTCATGTATGTCCTCAGGTGTGGTGGCATCAGCATCCTCTACGGGCGGTGTCCAGAGATGTGGGATGATGACTTGCATCGCTTCCTTGTCCTTTCGCTCGGCAGGCGGCGGACGTGGGCTTGTGGTAGCTGTCGAATGACGTAGTGCAATGGCTTACTCAACTTTAAGTCATGACGGAACCATATCCGGATAGGATATGCTATGGTCCGGGTGTGATGTTGGATGCCTGTGCTTCTCCTGAGGAGTCACGGATAGGGAGCGCGCCACGTGTCCTCTGGGGAATTCGGATGGAGTTTGTTCAGGAGCTGATTTACGCTCCACGGTGTCATTAGGGGGAGGGGTCCTAAGGTGTTCTGCTTGTAGAAACTCCTAGTGTTTGGTCTCTTGATGGCATAGGATAGATCAGCCAGATTGATGGGGTTCTTTTGGTAGGTTGTATGTTTTGAAAGTGGGAAGAGAAGCTGCGTGAGGGATGATGGCATGCAAGTTTAGAGAAATGAAACGTTTCTGGCTTCTCCCTTACTTCCCATTTCCATCTCCATTTTGTAGAAATTGGTTTCCAAGGTGACGAGGAGATTGGTAGCAATCATTTGAAAACGATGCCATAACTATAATCTGGTCTAATGGGGAAAATGAAAGAGTTAAACGGCAGAGAATCAAGAGCAGCTCAATAATCTCTGCTTGTTTTGTATATTTCATGATTAATGTGCATAAGAGGATATATTCTGTAGGAAACTGTGATGCGGCTTGTAATTTGAGAAAACGAATTTCAAAGGTTGGCCAGTTGACCTCTTGAAGATATGATGCTCTTCTTAATATGATACTTATCTCTGTAAGCACTGTTCCTCAGAAGCATTACTTGCATGAGTCCGGACGTTTGGTGATTGAGAAAGCTAAAAATGTAGTCTGCTAATTCAGAGAAATAAGAAAACCAGAGAAAAATTAAACAACAGAATGAGAGTATGCATCAAGTCAGAAATTGTTTCCATCACAGCTCAGTGGAATTGCAGAGGTCTGCCCATGCTCCATGATTGATTGTCAAAGGAGCTGATGTTCACCAGACAATATATGCTTGATAGGCTAATCCATAAAATCCCTTCCGTCAAATCATATCCTAAGCCAAATAATTTATGATGTGCTAAAACTTAGGACCAGCTGACCACCTGTTTTTCTTGCATTCACCAACTTCAGCTTCACTCATACCAAAGCCCGCTTCTCTTCATTCCTCACCAGCTCATTCCACACTGAATTTACCAACCAGCTCCTTTCCATTTTTTTCCTGTGCATGCAATTCGCATCCTGTCCAGCTCGGTTACATGCTTGTTTTGCAATTGTTTCCCGCCTTATCTTCATACTAGCAGTTCCTACACAATTCATGAACAAAATCTCCCATATTCAATTGAACCCAAGCAAACAACTCGTGTTAAGGCATCGTGAGCAGCTCACCATTCCTCCCAACTTATTGCCCACCGAACACCTCTCGGCTACACGATATTGATTTTACATTTCAGTATGATGGGTAATCTCTCACTTGGAAATCAAATGCTGTTGCTAATGTGGGACTCATTTTGAAAGACTTTGCTGATGAGGCCCCCTCACTAGTTGTTCCATGCCACTCACCCCGCGTTTCATGAAAATCTGACTGCATGCACTGTTAGTGTACGTGCCAATTCCATCCATCTTCAGTTCGCTGCCAAGTCTTGCAAGCGACATTCAAACAGCCACACGTAACCTTCAAGACTTTCGTAAATTACAACTGTAGCCGCAACATGATGCTACAAGACCACAAGAAAGTGAACTTAAGACTTATAAAAGCCTTCCCAGGCTGATGCATCACCGAGACGGTTTCTGGGAATTTGTGTAGGCTGGAAACCAGTGTCTCAACACAAAGGGACAATTCTTTGGCTAGATGCTATTCGCTCTTGGAATCTGTACAGAAGGTAAAGCTTGGCATTCAGCTACCTCTAAGCTTGAACATTCATCACCTTGGGAGTCTTTCAGTTTCTGGCATGAACAAGAAAGGAATTGGAGACAAGAACGTCAATACAAAATCTGAACAGCAACTGTGAAACTTCGTTGTCGAGGATAATAAATTCAACCACTGAGGTAACCAGTGGCTACTTCACATCATTGATAGAATTCCCGGATTTCCACCTTAAGGCGGAAACAAACAACACCTTGATCAGAATACAGCAATGAAGGAAACAGTTCTTGACACTATATCTCTTGTAGAACAACGAAGATTTTCTTCCCATGGTCAGTTTTTGTTCAGATGCAGAGAACAGCTGCAACTTAGGGTTTAGAAAGTGAAGATTTTCAAGTCTAACATGACTGACAATTAAGATGCACTAGAGGAAATTTCCGAAGCTTGGAAGCACTGTGACTGGTTCCGTTTAACAGAAAACTGTGCATCGTCCGAATAAATGGGTAATTCTTTGGCTATGATTCTAAAATCGAAGATGTGAATGGATCTACTGCTGTCCCGGTCAAGTTGCGGATGCTTTGGATCTGTTGGTGTCAGAATTCTCAATAAGCAACGAGCAGCAATGGGCAGTGTGCGATTCGGCGGGTTCTCAAGAAATGAAGTGAATCTAATTACGCATGAAGGAAGAGCTCCTTTAACTATCTAGTATTGTCGTCCCTATATGTTGTTTGTTAAACTGGAAACCAAGAAGAAAGATCTTCAGTTGCCAATATTATTTCTTGGATAATTTTGTCGATAAAAGCTTATGCATTACGTGTGGGTTAAAGAGGTAAAAGCCTTGAAGAAAAGTGTAGCTGCGGGAGATGACCAAGAGAGTGGGCAGATTTTAAATTATACTTCCGCACTTGCATTTTGGTGACATGTCATGGTTGGTGAGCGGAATAATTCGTGATTCAAGTAATGTCCAAGTACTCTATGCAATTGCTGTCTTGAGTGCAGCCGACACTGGCGCCGTATTGGGGTCCACGTGAAGAATTGGAAGGATCATGACAGTGCTAGCCAGGAACTAACCATGCCTCGTGCAGACCCAGACTCTGCATTCTCCTCTACTTCTTGCATGGCCATGCTCATGCTTCTTCGCAAAGCCTGATTGTGTCTCATCTCTCTCAGCATGATGTCAAAATTAGATTATCAAAACTCTAATTTTTAAATATTTTAATTCCAAATTTTCATCATTTTTAGGGTTTTAGGTTTACTTAAAAAAATCCTGATTTTTAATAAATGCTACATTTTTTTTCGGCAAACCATTCACATTTTTCTTTTGATTTTCACTTTTTTTTTCGATTTTTACATTTTTTAAGCACTAAATGAAATTGTATAAGATAATTCATAAAAATCATTGGCTTGGTGGAGACTCAACACATGAGTTTTTTGGTTGTTGATGTGATTTTTATGCTTGATTGATTTAATCGCATGCTCTATAATAGCAATGTCAATCATTTTATCTTGCTAATCTATTCATGATAATTGCATTTATTGATTTGCGCTCAAGAACGCATCCTACTCTCTCATTTGTCTTCTATTGTTATTTTACGCGTAGTACACCTTGATTACTTATTTGACAGTCCATTGTAGCTCCTTATCAGTTTTACACTTGTTTTATTTATTTAGTAGAAATTCTTTTTGGGACTAGAGAGTGTCATGGTTTTCTTTGTACTTTCTATAATTAACTTAACTCCGAGACCCGACTTTGGTTTTCATAGATTATCTTTTCCAAAAAGAAGTCATAATTTAAGATTTTCTTCTTATTTGTTTTCCTTTAAAAATATAAGCAAAAATAAGTGTGATGTCAATTTTTTCTAAAAAATATTTTTTATAATAAAAACAGTTGCGTCATTGGAGTAAGAGTATTCATGCAAAAATGCGAGGTCCACAAACTGCCTAAATGTAACCAAACAAACTTTTTTTGGAATTCTTTCATACTTATTCCCTACTTTTCAAATTCAAATTTAAACATTGTTTCAACTTTTTTATGATTCACTTGGTCAATAATATCAAACATTACCACCATCTGAAAAATATTTATTTATTTTTTTATCGAATATTCAAAAATTAATTATTTTGGTCAAAAAAAAAAAATTGAAAGTTACATTGCCTCCAATTTTATATTTCATTGGTTTAATCATTATGGGTCGATGTCTTTTAAACGGCTTTCAACTCCTTAGCTCTATCCTTATATGAGAAATAAAAAATAAAATAAAAATTGAATATGACTTCGGCTTAAATATAAATGGTAGGAATATTATTTAAAATATTTATCAAATATATTTAACATATTTAATAGTTTAAAATAATTAATTAAATTATATAAATGATTAAATTGATTTAGAAAATGTACGATATTCAAAGTGTATTAATTGGTTACCCATTTGCCAGTAGCTAATTGGATTCCATGATAGAAGAATTCTTTGCGTTAGGTGAAGACTTTGAAATCAACATTCATATTTTTCTTCTCCAAAATGTTGGATTCAATAATAAAAAATCCCATCTTTTTCTCTTCTGGTCAGCTGTCACTATCTAAATGTAATATTTTTCTTTCCAATTTCAAACATTACACCAAATATTCATATGTCACTGTCCTCTCCTCAATCCACCTTTTCTCTTTTTTTTTTTTTTTTTTCTTTCTTTTGGATATTCTAATTCTTCACATGAGTTTTTTACATTTTTTTTTTCCACACTACTACAAAAATAGTTTATGGTGTCACTATTTACGGTGTCACTTTTAAAATAATGACACCATAGGATTTATAATTAATAAAGGTGACACATCATATAAAAAATCTTCAATTGAGGTAGTTAGATGATATTAATTTTATATTTATAGTGTCATTTTTTGGGAAGTGACATCATATAAAATAATTTTTTTAAGTATTATAACCCATTTTTAGAATTAATAATGATGGATACTATATAAAAATCCCATTGTTTCCATATCTCACCCACAATCCAAAAAAATCTCAATATATAAATCCTATATATAAAATTGTGATATTCTTCAACCTTTTCTCTCACCCATAGTCAACACGCTCACAACCGACATTCTTCACTTAACTAAAATGAAATAAATTAATATTTAAATTAATTTAATGATGATTAGACTCACAATAAAACTAAATGCAATAAGCATATTTATAAAAACTTTCTAATATTTATGAGAATTAAGCTCATTCTATTAAATTAGTTTTTTTTTAAAATATCAATATTCAAATTAAACCAACATCAACCTAAAATATCAAATAATTAAACAATATAAATTCATTATGAGTTCAATATATAAAAATTATTATTGGAAGATGAAATAAAGAATACTATTTTAATTTATTGAAAAAGGACATGTATGGTATTTTAGAATTTGTTATAAAGTCTCCATTGAAAACCCTAACTTTTGGAAGACAAGAAAGAAGGGAGAGAGCCGCCGTTTTTAGTGAGAAAGAAGAGAAGAGAGAAAAAATGCAAGTTTTTCTCATCATGCCCAGATTTTATCAAAGGTCTGATCCCACTTCGTCCGTGGTCCGATCGAGCTGAAATTTGGAGGAGAGTTTCGTGACTCATTTATCTTCAATCTGAACGGTGAAGATGGGATTTGGAGTTTCGGAAAGTCATTAGAAAGAAAGAGGAGAAGAGAGAAAAACGTAGGTTTTTCTCATCATGCCCAGATTTCATCAAATGTCTGATCCCGCTTCGTCCGTGGTCCGATCGAGTTGAAATTTGAAGGAGAGGTTCGTGGCTCATGTATCTTCAATATGAACGGTGGAGATCGGATTTGGAGTTTCGGATAGTCATTAGAGAGAAAGAGGAGAAGAGAGAAAAACTTAGGTTTTTCTCATATGCCCAGATTTCATCAAATGTCCGATCCCGCTTCGTCCGTGGTCCGATCGAGTTGAAATTTGAAGTAGAGGTTAGTGGCTCATGTATCTTCAATATGAACGGTGGAGATCGGATTTGGAGTTTCGGACAATCATTAGAGAGAAAGAAGAGAAGAGAGAAAAACAGTGGTTTTTTACATCATGCCCAGATTTCATCAAAGGTCCGATGCCGCTTTTTTTCATGGTCTGATTGAGCTGAAATTTGGAGGAGAGGTTCATAAGTCATTAATCTTAAATTTGAACGGTGAAGATCGGATTTAGAGTTTTGGAAAGTCATCTTTCAGCCAAAAACAAAACCTTTATTTTATCAAAGATGGCGCTTCCTGAAAGTGTCATTGTTGCCTAAGACATACAATGACAGAGGCGAAGAGGACGCTTTAGAGAAGCGTCATCTGTTACCTTTCTTGATGCTTAAAAAAACGTCATTGTTTCCCATTTTTCTTGTAGTGAGTTTTGATGCGTTTGATATGTTGGACGTACTATCCTTTTGTGAACATTTGATATACAAATATTATTAGATGATCAATGTATTATGAGTTATTCCAGAAACATTACAGAAAAATGAGTTAAATATAATATGATTGTTATATTTATGGACAAAATATAAATAGGTTAATCTTATTAATTCATAAGCATTACAAAAATCAACAACTAAAACCAATCATATCTTCCACAATAATTTACAATGATGTGATACCATAACTTAAAGGTGATGCATTTAATGTGACATCATAACTCAAAGATGATGTATTTAATGTGACACCCTATCATCACTAGAAATATATGGTGTCACTTTCGAATGGGTCACCATTTATCTACTTTGGTGTCACTTCCAAATACGTCACCAATTGGTACCCTCTATGGTGTCAGTGGAGAAGGTGACGCTATGTTGTAGTGACACCCTATGTTTATGGTGACTCGTTATAAATGTCACCATATACCTTTTTCCTTGTAGTGCCATTCCAACACTCTTGGCTTATCTTCTCATTGTTGTGCAGTTAGACCAATTTTCTTTTAGATCTAACTTCTTGTCCTCTTATGGGACTTGGTTAACCCAATTGTGCAATTATAGAGAGGAAAGGGAGAGGAATGGGTAGAGAAAATGGAACCACCTGGAAGTAGTAATTGGTTGGTGGAGCTTAAGGTTTCATGAAAAATTTTCTCCTTTTCTGTGTGTTATGAAATAGTGTTGAGAAATCATCTCTTGTTTGCCCTCATGAGTCATGATACGTTTGCATGCCACCTCCATGGCCGCATTTCATAATTTTTTTTTTCCCTTTTCTATGTGTTATGAAATAGTGATGAGAAATCATCTCTTGTTTGCCTTCGTGAGGGACTTTTCTCAATAATACGGTAATTTAAAAAGTTATACTTAAATTATTGTAGTAGAAGAAGTTATTACAAATATATGGTAGTTTTTGCCACCTAGGAGAGAGAAGAGAGGGTAGGAGAGAGGAGATAGGAGAGAGGAGAGAGGGTGAACAGATAATTTTTTTTTAAACCAAAATCATCTTTTCAAATTTCACAAAAATTTCAAAAGGAACTCGTCTCTTCAAGAGACGAGTTCCATGAAAAAAAAAATATAGCAAAAAAAAAATTCCTTAAGGGAACTCGTCTCTTCAAGAGACAAGTTCCCTAAAAAAAATATATATATATTTTTTATAAAAAAAATTCCCAAATTAAAAAAATAAAATAAAAAATAACAATTCCTCAAGAACTCGTCTCTTCAAGAGACGAGTTCCATGAAATATATATATATATATATATATTTAAAAAAATTCCCAAATTATAAAAAAAACAAAAAAAAAAACAATTCCTCAAGGGAACTTCCCATGGAAAAAAATATTTTTTTTTTAAAATTCCCAAATTAAAAAAAATAAAAGAAAATTCCTCAAGGGAACTCGTCTCTTCAAGAAACGAGTTCCCATGGAAAAAAAAAAAAAAGAAACAATTCCTCGTCTCTTTTTTAAATCTTTTTTGTTTTAATTTTTTTTTTCCATGGGAACTCGTCTTTTTTTTTTTTTTTTTAATAATTTGGGAATTAAAAAAAAAAAATTCATGGAACTCGTCTCTTGAAGAGACGAGTTCCTTGAGGAATTTTTTTTTTTAAAATTTGGGAATTTTTTTTTTTTAAAAAAAATATTTTTTTAATTTTTTTTTTTAAATATTTTTTTTCCATGGGAACTTGTCTCTTGAAGAGACGAGTTCCCTTGAGGAATTGCGTTTTTTTTTATTTTTTTATTTTTTAATAATTTGGGAATTTAAAAAAAAAAAATTCATGGAACTCGTCTCTTCAAGAGACGAGTTCCTTAAGAAAATTTATTTATTTATTTATTTATTTTTTAAATTTGGAAATATTTAAAAAAAAATTTAATTTTTTTTTCCATGGGAAGTTGTCTCTTCAAGAGACGAGTTCCCTTGAGGAATTTTTTTTTTTTTTTTTTTTGGGAATTTTTTTTTTAAAATATATATATTTTTCCATGGGAACTCGTCTCTTGAAGAGACGAGTTCCCTTGAGGAGTTTTTTTTTTTTTTTTTAATAATTTGGGAATTTAAAAAAAAAAAATTATTTTCATGGGAACTCAAGAGACGAGTTCCATTGAGGATTTTTTTTTTTTTTTAATTTGGGAATTTTTTAAAAAAATAATATATATTTTCATGGAACTCATCTCTTCAAGAGACGAGTTCTTGAGGAATTTTTTTTTTTTTTTTGTTTTTTTAATTTGGAAATTTTTTTTATAAAAAATATATGTTTTTTTAAGGAATTTTTTTTTGCTATATTTTTTTTTCATGGAACTCGTCTCTTCAGTCTCTTGAAGAGACGAGTTCCTTTTGAAATTTTTTTTCACCTTTTGAAATTTGAAAGATGATTTTGGTTTTAAAAAAAATTATCCGTTCGCCCTCTCTTCTCTCTCCTATCTCCTCTCTTCTAGGTGTAAGACTATCATATATTTATAATAACTTTTCTATTACAATAATTTAAGCAATTAACTTTTTTAAATTATCGTACGAGAAAAGTCCCCTCGTGAGTCATGAATCATGATACGCTTGCACGCCACGAAAAAGGAAGCTAAAATTCAAAATTGTATGTTAATATCAATACCCTCATTTTCAACACAACATTTATATACATATATATACTTTTCCTTCGACCAGTCAGAAATTTCACGTGGCAATCGCATCAGAAAATTGTGTACAGCCGCCATTATTGAGGAGTAGTTTGTCGGTTTCCTTCACTCTTTTACTTTAAATGCGGGGGCTCTGCTCTCACCATTTTCCCAGCCACCACCTTAGTCTTCGTAGTAAAAACTACACAAAAGAGAAAACATGTCTTCTCAGTCCACCATACTCTTTCTGTATCCATTTCCAAAGTGTCCGCAAACTCCACCATCTCTTTCTTCACAAAAATATGCTGGTGGTATGTTCTTGTGTTCAGTTTGCATTCCATTCATGTGTGTTTTTCTTTTTGTTTGTTTTCTTTTGTAAAAGGTTAACGGCTAAATGGTGGTCATTTGAGGAAGAAGGGAAGAAAAATGCTAAAATATAAAAGAATATCAATATTTTTCTTTTCATTTCATCACCATCTTCCACCTGATAAAGTGCTCTAAAATGGCAAAGAAGATAAGAAAAATAAATAAAAAATTTCCCTATTTGTTTACAGGAGTTCCACCCTTCAAGGCCAAAGACAAATGGGTTAACGCTAATTTAAATCTCAAGTGCAAGGCTATATTGAAACCCCAGACTCAAGGTATGCTAGAAATTTATTCAAATTTTAGAAGCATTTATTCCTTTATATATCTATATATTAACTTGTATGCATGCAGAAATTAATGATCGAGTGGATGTGTTTCAAAATGGCGCTCCAGAGGTAAAAAAGTTGCATGAGATTGTGGAGGATGACATAGAGAAGGGGTTACCTGTTAAGGTGATTTTAATACACTATATTTTACCTTTCCTTTTTCATTTTTTTTAAAGATTGGGGTACTGAAATTATGGTTTTTGATGTGATTTTTGCCACTTCTATGGGAAGGGTTATGGGTCAATCGAGATTAAGAAACATGTCGATACTGTCAGATCGATGTTGAGTTCCATGGAGGATGGAGAGATAAGCATATCGGCTTATGACACTGCATGGGTGGCTCTTGTGAAGGATATTAATGGAACTGATACACCTCAGTTTCCATCTAGCCTTCTGTGGATTGCCAATAATCAGCTCGAGGATGGATCATGGGGCGATGTCCACTTCTTCTCCCCTTACGATAGAATACTGAACACGTTGGCATGTGTCATCGCATTGAAATCGTGGAATATTCATCCAGAAAAATTCGAAAAAGGTAAAGAAAAGAATGGAACTGGACATCCATTCACTTTCTGAATGGGTTTAGTAATCATAATCAACTACACATACATATGATATGATACCCCATTAACTTTGCTTTAACCCTTTCTTAATTATCTCGTGATAGGCATGTCATTCATCAGAGAGAACATATGCAAACTTGAAAAAGAGAAGGCTGAGCACATGCCCATTGGATTCGAAGTAGCTTTTCCTTCACTCCTTGAAATAGCTGAGGACATGGGCATTGAAGTTCCTGACGATTCACCTGTCTTGCAAGAGATCTATGCTCAGAGAGATCTAAAGCTCAAAAAGTTGGTTCAGAACTCTTACTTGGAGTCATCTAAGATTAAATTAATGAAACAAATTTAATTTTATCTTCAAAGATATATAATTATTATATTTATGTGATAATTGTTCTGTTGTGTGGAATAGGATACCAAAGGACATCATGCATAGGGTGCCCACAACACTGCTCTTCAGCCTGGAAGGAATGCCAGGCCTGGACTGGGAAATGCTTCTAAACCTACAGTTCCAAGATGGGTCCTTTTTGTTTTCTCCATCTTCCACTGCCTATGCACTCATGCACACCAAAGATGAGAAATGTTTGACATATCTAAATAAGGTTGTTGAGAGATTCAATGGGGGAGGTAACTAAATTGCCCTTTATAATTCCACAATTAGAAGTTTTATTTTCACTTACAGATATGCTTGCATTCTAATTTTGCTTTGTTTTTTATTCTTTAGTCCCCAATGTTTACCCGGTTGATATGTTCGAGCGCATGTGGGGTGTTGATCGGCTGCAGCGCCTTGGAATATCCCGATATTTTGAGCCAGAAATCAAAGTGTGTATGAACTATGTATACAGGTAGTACTTATGACACATTTCTTAAGCTAATTGAAAAAAGAAGGAAAGAACTGCATACCAAAATTTATAAAGCTAAAACACTTCAAATTTCAGATATTGGAACAAAAATGGAATAGGCCCGACAAGAAATACTCGGGTTAGTGACGTTGATGACACATCAATGGGCTTTAGGCTTCTAAGATTACATGGCTACGATGTTTCTCCAGGTAAAGCATTCCCACAAGTGACAATTTCAAGGACTAGTCCTGACTTTGAATTCTATATGATATTAACGTTGAACTACAAATTTTCCTAAAAATTTAAGCTTACATGATTTAATATTAATACGCATGTCATGTTTTTTGACACCCTTTCTTACATGCGGCCATGCCTACACAAAACATACCATATTGTACTAATTTTTCTTAAACTTAAGCTTGTATAGAATTTGAGCTTAACATGCATATTGTGCTCTTTAACAATTAAGGCATAACCGATTGTGTTGATTTTTTTCTTTCTTGCAGATGTGTTCAAGCAGTTTGAGAAGGGTGATGAGTTTGTCTGCTTCCCAGGGCAGTCATCCCAGGCCATTACCGGGTTGTTTAACCTCTTTCGTGCTTCCCAGTTTCTGCTCCCCGGAGAAAAGATTCTTGAGAACGCCAGGAAGTTTTGTTCCAAGTTTCTCAGAGAAAAACAAACTTGTAATCAGCTCGAAGATAAATGGATAATAGCAAAGGATTTGGCTGGTGAGGTATGGTGCCCACACCATTAATTTTGTGGAGGAATTTATGGTCTGAAATATGTCTTTTACTTAAACATAAAGTAAAGACAAAACCCCAGCTCTCATCACCTTCTATACCCTAAACTTGAAAGACTTTTCCATAGTTGTTTAAGACTTTAAGTTACCTATTCATTTATTGAGTTGAAACTAATAATATCAGTCGATTAAAACGACAGGTTGGGTATGCTCTGGACATTCCATGGTATGCCAGCTTGCCACGCGTGGAGACAAGATTTTACGTTGAACAGTATGGAGGTGGAGATGACATATGGATTGGCAAGACTTTCTACAGGTATTTATTATTTCTAATTCACTTACTACAATAATTAATTAGCTTATTAATTTCTAAAAAAATAATTAAGTTGCTTGTAGAATTTACAATAATTGAAGTAAAATTTTGTCCATGGGGTACAAAAAAAAAATGGAAAGAAAAGCACCCACAAGACCTTATATGTGGCCATGCAATCCATATTGGAAAAATAAGGGAGGTTTCTTAAAATTTAATATTTATTATTTAATAATTTAAATTAATTTTAAGTTAAATTATTAATTAAAGATTTATTATTTATTATTTATTTTTAAGTATTAAGATTATTTGATAAAATTAACTTAAAATTTATTTTAAGTTATTGAATTGACATATTTATCCATTTATTATAATTAATATTTATTTTTATTAATCTTAAGTAATAAATTTGTTTACTATTGTAGATTTGTAAGATGACTTAATTAAAAATATTTACAAAAAAAAAATAAGTCATGAATTATTAAATATATTCTTGTTAGACATGAACAAATAAGATAAAAAAAATTGGGATTAAGAATAAGTTAACTATTTTAATTTAATATATAAAGTCATTTTTAACTTTAAATTTTAATATTAAATTATTTTATCAAACATATGATGTGTTTAATAACTTAATTTAAGTAATTAAATCTCTTTTTAAATTAGGAGTTTGATTTACCAAATAGTCTCATAAGACTTTTGAGTGTGCCAGGGAAAACAACAAAAGTGAGGCATCTTGTTCTTAAAAATTCTAGGCAGCAGGGTATTGATTTTATTTCACGGAAAATTTTTTCAGAAAGGAAACTTATGTGTTGTTCATGTTGACCGATCTCAGGATGTACCTTGTTAACAATGATGTCTATTCTGAGCTTGCAAAGCTGGATTTCAACAACTGCCAAGAATTACATCAGCTTGAATGGGACAGGATTCAGGAGTAAGTACCCACCATATGCACATATATATACACAATTAGAAAATTGCCATTATGCTAAACTCGTATATATGCTATAGGTGGTGGACGCACAGCAATCTTCAAGAGTTCGGGCTCAGCAGAGAAACCCTCCTCCTGGCTTATTTTCTCGCAGCAGCCAGTATATTTGAACCAGAAAGGTCGGTAGAGAGGGTGGCGTGGGCTAAAGCTGCCGTCCTGGTAGAGGCGGTTGCATCTTATTTCAACAAGGAAACATGTATTAAGCAGAGGAGAGCCTTCCTTCTTAAATTCGGGTACAGTGCAAGTGGAGGACGCTACAGGAAGATTAATGGAAGGTAAGATAGATACTATGGAGTCTAGGCCATGAAAATTAATCCAAAATGATAATCCAACTGACATATATATGTTGGGCGGCAGTTCTAATCTGAGCAAGACTGGAGAGGAGCTCGCGGGGTTATTACTCACTACCTTAAACCAGCTCTCATTGGATGCACAGGAGCTGCATGGCTCGGACATACATCAGCTTTTACATCATACTGTGAGTAATATAATAATCACTGTGTATTCTGGATCCTTTTCGTATGGGTAAAAAATAAGAAGAAACCAGTACTGTTTTGATCATCCTCTAAGTCAAATAAAGTCAAATCCCCATCGAAAGGAGTTCTAGAAGGAAGAACCTATAATCTAATCAGGGTTTTAGTTTTCAAAACTTTCGTCTTTTAATTTCAAAATTGATGGATATCCCCATCAGTCAAAACACTTGTTAACTAACAATTTTCAAGTATTAAAAGGAATTAGAAATACTTCCTAAAATTACTATCAAACACATTTTTAAAATACATTTGATAATAATTCTTAAAAATGGTTTTAGTATTTTTAATACTTAAAAAAATAAATATTTTCAAATGTTAGAAAAGACAAATATACTTTCCACCGTAGAAAGTACTCTTAATAAAAGTGTATTTTTCTTTAAAAACGTTTTTTTAAGAATTATTTAACCCTTTTCAAAATATTAATGAGACAGATTTTTTTTTTTTAATTTTAAAGGTTTTTTTATATTAAAAGTACTTTCTAAAAGTAAAAGCACTACCACATGAATATTTAATTATTAATATATATATATACATATATATATATATTAGGTTATCATCTACTCAAGAGTCGAGACCTCTTCTGCCACTAGGTATACAATTCCGAATAACTAAATTACTCTCTGTTTTTCTTTTCTCAGTGGGAAATGTGGTTGACAAAGAACTTGGCAGAAGAAGATGGATGCCAAGGAGAAGCGGAGGTCCTGGTGGATGTGATAAACCTTTGCTCTGGCCGTTCAATCACGGAAGAGCTGTTGAACCATCCTCTTTATAAGCATCTCTTACACCTCACCAATGGTGTCTCTCACCAACTTAGTCCATTTTACCAGCACACGGTACAACAACTATAACCTCAAAGCCTAATTCTATTTTGTTTATACTATCTCCATAAGGCAAGTTAAAGTGGGCTTTAGCATAATAGGGTGAACACTAAATTTTTAAAAATATAATTGATGTATTTAATTAAATCTTATATATATATATATATATATATGATTCCATTTTTGGATGACATTTAAGATAATTTTCTATAGAATAAAAAACATTTACATTAAATTTATTTAATTAGACTATAATGGCCGAGAATCATCTTTTCGAATCAATTTTTTTTATTGAACAATTAATTTTTCTAAAAGTTTTAAGTTTATAAGATTTAAGTTCAAAATGCATATCTTACTTTCGGACATTTTTCAGGCACATATTGGAAGCTATAATCCTGAAAAAGAAAGTGATGTTAGTTCTAAAGTAGAACCGGACATGCAAGAACTTGCACAGTTGGTGCTCCAAAACTCCACTGAGGACATAGATCCCGAGATCAAGAGAACATTTCTAATGGTAGCCAAAAGTTTCTACTATGCTGCCTACTGTGATCCTGCAACTATTGACTCTCATATTGCTAAAGTACTTTTCGAGAGAGTAGTTTGATCTCTGCATGTAAAGATACACTGTAAAAGGCCATGACCAAGTGTGTGCTTTGATCAATACATTAAAGAAATAAAACTACTTGCACTTCAGTTGAGCGGTAGTTATGTGATATTCAGCTTACAATTTTAGATTACCATCAAGGGAATGCAAACAAAGAAACAGAAATAACTCAAATTCATGTGTTATTTGGAATCTCATTTATCAGAGAGGACATATGCAATCTTGAAAATGAGAAAGCTGGCTACATGCCTGTTGCGGACCAAAGATGAGAATTGCTTGAGATAACTAAGTGAAATAGTATAGAGATTTAATATTGTATAAACTATGCATTTTAGCCCACACCATTTATCCACTAGACTTGTTTGAGCACATTTGGGCCGTGGATCGGTTGCAGCGCCTTGGAATATCTCGATATTTTGAGCCAGAAATCAAGGGATGTATAAACTATGCATACAGTTATTGAAGAGAATTTTAAACAGGATCACATGTAAATATTTAAGCATGTATTGAACGACAAATATGAACCGGTTACCTTGGTTTATGCCATGGAAAACCATTTCTTCCTCCACTAGTATCCAAGAAGCTGCTCCAGGTCCGTGATGGTACGAGAATTAGGGTTCAATGAGCTCTTCCCTTTTCTCCCCAAAAATTCAGTCCAAGTGTGTGTGTGCGTGCAGTGCGTGCTCCAAGAAAAAGAAAGAAGACACCTTCCAAATACACATATCTCTCTCTTTTTATATATATATATATAAATTTATATTACACATTACACTCATTATTTGGACCACTTGACTTAATGAGTCAGTCAAGTGAATTAGGGTGAACCCATAAAAATCAAGCAATAATGTGTTCAATCCCATTATGGACTACAATGTAAAAATTAAATTAACACTAATTTATAATATTATCAAATTGATTATGTAAATCCATACATAAAAATTCCAACAATTCTCCCACTTGGACTACATAATCAAACATCGCAACATATACATAATCATAAATCAATATCCCATAAAATCTCATCAAAACAAATAATAAAAAACAATCATATATGCTTCATTGCTTGATTTACAAGGAAATATACAATAATAGCAATCTTTCCAACAATAGCATAATATTACAATATTAAAAGTGGCTTCCACTAACTTAATACAACCTAGGCTTCCAACAACCCCATTTGAGATACATGTTCTTGAAACACAATTATGGGTAAGCCTTTTGTTAATGGATCCGTTAACATACTTTTTGTGGACTTGTGTTCAATATTAATAAGAGACTTTGCCACTTTCTCCTTAACAAAATATAACTTTACATCAATATGTTTAGAACGAGAAATACTCCTAATGTTCTTAAAGAAAACAACAATTGCGGAATTATCACAAAATACTCTGATTAGCGACATTGATGACACATGCATGGGCTTTAGGCTTCTAAGATTACATGGAAATTATATGGACTGGATTAAAGGGTCAGTCATCTAAAATTAGTATTCATTTCTTGTTGCAAATATTCACTCTAGCATACCAGATCTTATCGATTGGCGTGTCTTTGTAGAAGTTCTCTGATGGGTTTGGTTTCGGGATCAAGCTCTAATAATCCCTGGGAGGCTCTGGACCACAAGGTCTCGCATGGACACGGCCAAGCCATTGCAGCAATGGATGGCTCAGGCTGGCTCGCCCTTCTAAATTCCTTCTAGAGAAATGATCTCAGACCATCCTGACAATCAATACTGGTGCTGATATGTTCTTCTTTTGATGTCCCCAGCAGGAGAATGAAGATGAGAGATATAAAAGGGAAGCAATGGAACCACACTTCTGGTGAACTGATATTCCTTCTTAAGAATTCCTCTACCCACTCAAGAAGAGGCTGGTTAATATTTTCTGTTCCTATTTTAAAAATAAATTGAGGTATCAAAGAATTGTTACTAATTCAAATTTAAAATTTTCAAAAATGATTTTTAAAGAGATATAAAAATCTATATTTTTAATGTCAAGAGGTTATATTTTTATATTTTTGTATGTATCTAAAAGGTTGTAGTTTATATAAGAATGAGAGAGAAAATTCTTTAACCATTTTTTTTCCCTCTTTCCCTTGTTAACCTTTTTTCTGTACCTTTCCTTAGCATTTTCCAAGAGCCAGGACTAAACAATTGTGATGTATTGTCATATTGACACCAGCCCAATGAAAAGGCAACATAGTGTGGGTATCTAGATGAGACGGAGCAGCCATTGTGTTACATTACATCCCTCAAGATAACAATATTCCATAGGTACCTACTTTAGCAATTTGCCAATTTCAGGTCAATATCACAGCGATATGGCTTAGTGGCTTACTCTTAGTACTGCCATCATTCTTTAACTTTATTTGTTGGGTATAATGCCCTCAACCTCTTTCGCCTAAATCCATCTCAACACGATGCTTTTAAGTTTAATTATCCTTTTTTAAACTTATTATTTAAACTCGTGTTGAAATCGAGATTAGTAAATATATGTTTAAGTTGATAGGGTTGAGCAAGTTACGGTAATTATAAATGGGATTGAGTTGGGTTGAGTTGAGTTGAGTTGAGATAGAAAAAAGTAACAAAATTTTGTAAGTAAAAGGTTTTATATTTTATATAAAAGTTATTGTTATTATTTTCAAATCAATCCAATTCATAAAAATTATATTTCATAATTTAATAATCCAATTTTAAAATTTTCATACAAATCATGAGAATGTGTATTTTTCCTTAAATCCAATATTGAGAGGTAATGATTAAATCTTTTTAAGATAAGGAATAAAATTTTTCGTAGGGGTCTAATAGAGCAAATCACACTCTTCTTATTGAACTAATCCAACTATAAAGTGATTATAGAAAAATTGCTATTATTATAAATGTATTTAATAATAATAATAAAAAAGATAGAGAGCGCATCCAAATGACATTTTAGTTACTAATTTTTTATTTTAAGAAAAATTAAATTGGTCAAAGATAGTACAATGGTCAAAGTTAATACCTAAATGGTCAAATGTAATACTTTTAATAAAAAAAAATATGAAATGTTATTTAATTTTAAATAATTATTTGAAATTTGTATTTTTTAAGTTTGAGTTTTATTTTATGATTTTTTTAAATATATATATATATATGAGTACATGGAACACACTTTCCCCTTTATTTTATCTTTTTCTTTCATGAAATAGTTGATTGTAATTCGCGTTTAGATGATCGGAAGCCATTAGTGGATGGGCTTAGTATCAGCCCCTTGGCTTTGAATTAAATTTCAACCCCAGTCCGAGCCCGGCTCACAACCTGACTGGGCCTACCTAAGCCCATTTCTCGGGTACCCACAATTAATGTTAATGGGCTACAACAAGACCAATACAAGGTTATAGAAACCTGCCTTTTGTTGGCCCATTATAAGGCCCAAATTAAATAGGCCAGTGATATTGTTTGGGCTTTTAAAGTCCACCATCTGAAACATAAATCCTGCATAAAAGCTTGGCACATGTTAGTACATTTTGAAAGAACTATAGTCATATTTGGGAAAAACATCATTTGAAGATTAAGGATGACTTTTTTAGAAGTATTTTGCTGGGACTCTCAATCATAGTACACATTTTTGTATATGAAGTTGTGCTAGCGGAAGCTTTAATTTTTGAAAATGTTTGGACAAAATTTTTTACCATTTGCTTGATACTTTATACCATAATTTATTTATATTTTGAACATTTACATTTTTTCTTAAATGTGTTACAAGAAGTAGATCTTGTACAATACATACACAACTTATATAGAATTTAAAGTCATATTCATTTATTGTCTATACCAATAGGAGATATGGTTTTTGAAAGAGTGACTATCCAAGACGATTATTCCTTCAAGTTGACATGGACCAATCTTACATGTGGTGCCTAATAATGAGGATCAGAACCCACTAAGATTTATGATTGGCTTGCTTAAGATCTACTAGAACCCTTTTCGTTCTGACTAGTTTGATCTACGAGTAATGTCACCTTCCTCATAAAGAAGTAGTTGGAGCACCTATCAAAGTTTTATTTTATTTCATGTTTCTAAGAGCGGTCTGATCAAATATGGATCAAACCATTGCTCCCGATATTCAAACTAGTTCTGTTTATCTAATTAAAATTTTGAAAATATAAATTTAAATTTACCTGATTCCTCTCATTAGTGTGACGTGAGCTCTCATTCCATTGGTAGGCCTCTTCCACCCTTATTTTCCACCAAAAATCAACATGCACCTAAAACTCTATAAGTTTTATCATCATTTTGGGGTCTTATTTTAATGATTAACAAAAATGACGGGTGATAAAAATATTACATTTTTCTCATACCAAGTTGTTTAGAGTTGAAAATATGAGCCGTCTGTGGACCCCGCATTTCGACTCATGCGTTTTCCACTCGATGGCGAGCTCGATTTTTATTTGAAAAATGATTTTTATTGATTATGAAAAATGACTTAGAGTCGCCACTTATTTTTGTTTTATTTTTAAAGGGTAACGAAAATAAGAAAGAAAAACCCTAAGTGTGACTCCTTATTTTGGAAAAGGCGGTTTGTGAAAAACCGGATCGGGTTCGGGGGTCAGGTTACTTATCGGAAAGGTATGGTAAAGACCGTAGCACCCTTCTAAGTCCCTAAAACGGGTCTCTACTAATAAAATGAAACTGACATGACAATCGATGGGAAAAACAATGAATACCCGATTCGATCATGCACATATGAGAATCAAGACATGCATAGATAATGACTAGAGTGAGAGTGGGTGCATACCTAGGCAATGAACCATCATGCGCTATCAAGAGAGAGGGTTAGTGCACAGTAATGAATACAAAATATGTCACTCATGTCACCAAATCAGATAAAGAAGCACCAATATCATGCATTATATTTCATTCAATTCCATTTTTATTTTAAAGGAAATTTATTTGATGTCAGGCCCCACCATAGCCCATTTATTTTGCGTGAATTAATTCCATAAATTCCCTTGCTTGGAATTATGGAATTTTATTCTAGCTTATTTTAAAACATTTTGAAAATATGAGGAGTTGTGAAAATTGCTTTTAAGGGAGAAAAGTGACAATGAATTTTATTAGAAAGTGGATTTTTGAAACCTAAAATTCTACGGATGAACAAAAAAACTTGGAGTTAGGATTACTAAAACCCTCAAAAGATTATTTAAATAAAAAGAATTCGGAAAACTATTTGAGAAAAGAGAATATGGAAAACTACTTTTTAAAAAAAAAAATTAAAGATGATAAGATGGGGAAAATGGCACTTGGGTCAAAGGTGGCCATGCCGTGAGTGCTTTCCCGTGTAACTCCACTTTCTAGTTCCCTCATCTGTGGGCCACTAGCGTCCATAGCAATGGAAGAAGAGTGGTGCTTGATTCTTCTGTAATGCCCTTTCTGTGTGGGATGTTTCAACTGTATATACTCACTGAAGCGACCCGCAAGCATTGAATGATACCCTTCATGCCAACCAACACAGAGGAAATAGCTCTATTTGACAAGCTGAACTGCATGAACAACTTTGAAATATTCTTCCCCTTCTCTTTTCAATGAGCAGTAGCAGCTTGGTATACAGACTTAAGTTCAGGGGAAACGGAGGGTTATTCTGGAGGGTCACTCTCTATAAGGAATCCCATAGCGGGTAGAGAAGCACTGATTACACTGACTCCCTTACTCTTCAAATTCTCACTGTCATGTCCCTGGCTCAATACATCACAACTCAAAGCAGCCCTGCCTGCGACTGGGTGTAGTCAAAACCCTCCTCCTCAAGCAGGTAGCGTTGTACAGCAACTGGAAGTCTTGCCGAGGTTCAAGAGCCCCTGGTGTGATCGTTCCAACACATATATAAACTTGCAGGCGCTGATCTGCTGACCTTGTCGTGCTCCTCAATACATTCAGCTCATGCTTCAGCACATGAATGGCTTCACTGACATGCAACCCATGCAGGTATATTGTCATCTCTCCTTGCGCGTTTCCCTGTAGCTCTTGGCTAACTGGGTTCCTCTGACAATAGATAGCTTCTTGAGCTTTTCCGTGAGCTGCCTTCGTATGAATGCTGGTGCAGCTTCCCTTTAAGGCTCAGTTCCTTAGCTAGTGCCTCGTTGCCAATAAGGTAAGCCCGTTAAGCCTGTTCAATCTCCTTTCCAGTCATGTCAGCAGCGTGAACAGATTGATGATGAGAATGCTCTCTCTCCCTAGCTAGATGCAAATTTCCATCTTCCTCCTGATCAAATGATGCACCCATGGCGACCCATTCTCTAATCCGGTCATAGAATATAAACCCTCATCAGCTGTAAAGTATCTCTCTACCTTTGGCTCTGCAACGACACCTTCTGAACAGAAATCCAAGTCACTTTTTGTATCCGAAGCAATATTTTCATTACCACTACTGCCACTTTCTGAAGATCTGGCAAGGTTATCAGATGCGTCACTTCTTGGGTGTAAGGTGGTCAGGTTCTCCGTCATGAACAGTCCAGCATCAAACTTCCTCCAGAAGTTCTTTTCAGTCAGCTCAGACGCTGCATATTGTGGCTGGAATCCATAGTTTTCAATCAATCAGTTCTCCATTCCGCGAATTGCTTCTGCACCATCAAACTGAGTTGTATTCTCTCCAACGAGATTGACAAGGACTCAGCAAACCATCCTTATTCTTCCTTGCTTAGCTCCTCTCCTTACTCTGCTTGTAACAACTTCAACCAGAGAGAACTCCCCTTAACAATAAACCCACTGCCATTTGAACTATATCACCACCTCCGGTTCCAATGGCTGTGAGGAATTCAGCCCCGTGTGCAAGTGAAACGCCTTCACCATGGCCCTCATTCATTTTCTGCTCATTGCTATCAAAACTGGAAAGTGGCATGAATGACTTGCAAACAGAGGAGCAAGAAGGATGATATTGACGCAACCAAAAAGAGCAGCACAGGATGATTCAGCATAAGACCTGAGCAGATCAGACCTCATCCAAGCAATGTCTCCTTCATTGTCACCCACATTGTCAGCAATAACAGCTAGGTTTCACGGATTTTCTTCAGGGATATTTCGTTCGACTTTCCCAGCAAGGTCGACATCAACATCGTCCACTTTTGTGTATATACCTCTCAGCCTCAAGCACAGGTCAGAACATGCAACCGATCATCCAGAGCGGATTCAGAAATATGAACCAGAGAGCGGAAATATGGGTTGAGGTACCGGAAATAGAGGTGAGGGAGCAAGACAATACACGACTTGCTTGAAAACCAATGACCATACCAACCAAACCCTTATTTCTGGTCCAAATAAGTTCGAGTGACAATCGTCTTCCAGATTAGGAGCAGCCAGAGTGTTCTCAAAGGATGATACACAGTCCAAGGCATTTTCACGGTTAAACACATGTAAGCACAAAAGTATAGGAAATGAAATAGCTAAAACAGAGCAAGAATGCAGGACTCAAGAAATCATCAGTCAAAACAATCGTCTCATGGGTGATGAACGAAATACCAACTGGTGGGATGAACATTAAGCTTTTCTGTATTTAATCAAACATCAAGCTGAGTTCTCAAACGAAGATCATTTGGCTTCCTTTCCCCTCAAACTCTTTTCAGACACCTCTGGTTTTCTCCCTCTCTCGTTCCTCTCCTCTCACTTGCTGCCCCCTTCTTCTCTGCCAGAAAACAGCAGCCAAAAGCACCCCTCGAAAAGCACCACCTCCCTCAAGCTAAGCAATCCTCTCAAAAAATATCTCCATCCCCCCTGAAAAAGCCTCCCCACCACCTGCAGGAGACGCTCCTTCT
>JBAPGN010000455.1:0-27747 GCA_037355405.1 Vitis amurensis | reverse complement strand
GTCACCAACACTCAAGCGCTCTCTTCTAGCACTCAAGTGCTCTAAGTTGTATCCAGTGCTGCCTCAAGCTCTTTTCCTCCTCCTCCTCCTCCACCTATTGCATCAAAAGCTTAGTTTACCTTTTCTATGATTTTTATTTATTTTGTTTGGTTTGGATTGTGCTTGTTATTCCATATTCTCTCTTATAATTTATATTTCCAATTATGCATACTTTGCTATTTTTGTGACAAAAAAGGGAAGATAATTAATAACTTTAAAAGGGGTGAGACTTTTCATCTTAGGGGGAAGATTTTTAGGATTACATAGTTAGGAGGAGATTTTTCATCTTAAGGGGATTATTTTTTCTTTTTGTTGCCTTATAGTACTATTTTTCTTCCTCAACAATGTTCAATGCATTAAGTGTAGCTCCTCACTATCTTGTTTTGCTTCCTTGATTATATTTTATCTCTCACAATGCTTTACCTTTGGTATAGTTGTTTCTATGAGTGCAAGATACAGGATTGGGAGATATGCACTACAAGTTGATGCATTGCCTTCCATTGAATCATTTTTAGATGAGTGTAAATGAGTGTTATGTAAACTCCATTATGAGAGTTTGGGGGGATTTATGTGGTGATGTTTTCTCATAAAATTGCAAAAGAGAGAGATTGTTAGGACAATGAGTCTACATTGTATGTTGACAATTTTATTTCAATTATTTTTTGGCTTAGAAAACTTTTTAGATAGTGACTTACTCTCTATTAAAGATTCAAGGTTGTTGTTTGCTCAACCAAAAAGTTGTAAGTCTAAAAAGGGTTAACTAAAGAGAAGTTGGTTTTTCTAATAAAGTAGAGTTAAATTGGAAGATTTAATTGAATTAAAAGGTTTTAATTATTTGGAAATAATTTTAAATTGAGAAGTTAAAAAGAAAAATCATTCCAAACAATAAAAATAATTTGAAAATGAATTTTATATCAAGGATTTAAAATATAAGAATTTAAATAGAAAATTTTCCAAATCTTTTTAATTTAAAATATGAAACCTTTTTAAATTATTTGAAAATAATTTTAAATTGAGAATTTTAAAGGAAAAATATTTCCAAATAATAAAAATAATTTGGAAAGAAATTTAAAATTAAGGATTTGAAATTAAGAATTTTAAATAGAATTTTTTTTTCAAATCTTTTTTAATATGAAATCTTTCCAAATCTTTTCAAAACTTTTAAGTTTCTAAATTGTTTTTAATAAAATATAATTTCTAAATTGATTGCAATTCCACTAGTATATATATAGTGTGTGTTGATTTTTAGAAACACATTGAGGGAGACTCAACCTAATTTGCTCTATCTTTCCCAATCTCTTAAGAAAGATTCCTTATATTATAATATTTAAATACACTTGTTCATGGTACCCTTTCAGAAATAATTTTGTAAATATGAGTGGTAAACATCATTTCCTTAATAAAACTGGTTTTGAAATAATTTTTAAAATGAAAGTTGTAAAAAATTCTTTTTTAATGGAATCTTTTATTGTAAATAAATAAATTCATAAAAAAAATTCTAAATAAATTTGTAAAGATCATTTTTTTTTAATAAATTTGTCAAAATCTTTTTTTTAAATACTTTGTAGAATAGCCATTTGTTCTTGAATAAAAGTTTAATTGCAATATATATATATATATATCAAATTTGCCAAGAAACCTTTTTGTAGATTAAATATGAAAAAGAAAAATCACTTTTAATAAAATTATGTTGAAAATATTTTCCTTGTAAATACTTCTTTTTTTTTTTTAATTTTGTAGCCAATCACTTCTCTTAAATAAAATTTGGCATAAAATATTTTCTTGAAAATAAAAATCACAAAAATTCATTCTTTTTCTAGAAAAGGTAAATAAAAATCATTTCTTATAAATAAAATCAAATTGAGCATTTTTAGTGAAATTACATGCAATAATTTCCCTCAATAAAAAATAAGAAAAATCATTTTTAAAGTAAATTTGAACTTGAATGAAAAAAAAAAAATCAAATCTTTTATAAATAAATTGAAACTTTGTGAATAAATAAATTGAAATCAATAATTTGAAATTTGTTTTTTAATATAAATAAATTATTTGGAAATTCTTTAAAATTGCATTGTGATATTAGAAATAATAAGCATTTCTTCTCATAAATCAATTTGTCTATTTCACATGCATAGACTTTGTGTATTCTAGTGATTCACTTTTACTATTGCCTTATTGCATGCATACTTGTGTTATTATTCTTTTGTGGTATACCAACGATTAATTAATTAATTATCATAAGTCTTTCCATTTGTTTAATAGAGATCGTAAGTATATGAGTTTAGAAGGGTGTTACGATTTATTACTGTATATTCATGATAGATAGCCTGACTCTCAAATTTGTTTTTGATTTGTGTACTTATCATTTTTCCAAATAAGAAGTCACATAATTATTTTGTTTTCCTTCTTAAAAATAAACTAAAATAAGTGGTTGACTCCAACTTTTTTTTCTTTCTTAAATTAGTTTTTCATTAATAAAAAGCGAGTCTATCAAGTAAGATACACATGAAAAATAGGAGTCTATAACAACAATTTTTTTTAAGTGGGTATAAATGGCAACTACTTAGCAACCATAAGTGACAATGCTTTATATGAAATTCATTTATCTAGAGCATGAACAAATTGGAAAATGAATAAAATGATTTATTAGTGCATCATGTTTATGTAATTTAAAATTATTGTTTGCTATCTTCTTAGATAATTATAAAATATATTATTCTCATGTTAATTTGATAAATTTTCCTAAACATTTTTTTCCTTTTTTTTAGTAATTTCTTTTGGGTATTAAAAAAATGGTGAAATTACATGGTCTTATAAAATAAAAACTATGTTTTCAAAACCAAATTAGATCGATCGATTCAACTACTGACTGGTAACCTTTCCGATCCAATTCAATCACAAGTCGGTTCTTGAAGAATCAATTTGATCAATGTCACCCCCTTTTATTCATTCAAACCGGCTCAACCCACCTCCCTCAAATCAAGTATGTTTAAGTAAAAATAATTAAGATTTTGTATAATTTTCAATCAAAGTAATATATTTGTCCATATAAATATTAATTTTTAATGATATAGGTACTATTTTTTACCATATTGAGATTATCATTTTATGATTATTTTAACATGTGTATTTGAAGACATTTTTTCCCAAAATAAAAGCCAAAATTTAAAGGTACTATTTTTTTTACCATATGAGGTACCATCTAACTTAAATTATTATTATTTTGTGATTATTTCACATTTTTCTTTAGTGTTGATTGTCTTATTTTCATTTCTTGAGTTTTTCATATTTACTTTTATTTACTTTTATTATTAGGGTTATTCTATTAAAATGGTCAATGAAAACCAAAATTTTCAAATTTAACCCACTATCCTTTCCTTTTATTATTATTATTATTATTTTTTTAATCTCATTTTGACAAAATATCCTCCTATTTTCTTATAAAAATAATATTTTCTTTAAAAACTTAAATATAAATACTTAAAATGATAAAATAAAACATTTATTTCAAGTAAAAACATGAGAAAAGTTAAATTGTAATTTGAGAATTATTTCATCATTACTAACCAAATATTTCTTATTATTAAATTTTCTCAATTATATTTGTCATTTGTCATCATCATTCTCTACTATGTTTAGTCCCTATTCCAATGAAGTTGATGCTCAGAAAAGGGAGAGAAAAAAAAAAGAAAATAAAAGAAAATAAAAATGATTTCAATTTAATATTTCTTCTCTCAAACATTATCCCTCTTTCATATATATTTTTTTTAATAAAAAAACAAAAAACAAATATGGAAATATAAAAAATCCTAAAATAATTTTCAAAATAATTCCATTATTTTTATATATTCCTTTTCCCCAATACTTCTAATCTAAGATGAGCGCTAGTGTCCTTTTTCCACATCAAACCATTTTGATTCTTCATGGCATCTTAACTGACAAGAGACAAAGCATAACTCTGGCTTATTTCCCAATAAAGGGTTTTTCCAGGGTACTGAAAACAATAACCTAGAGATATATGAGCAAAAACTTACCATATCCATGGACTGTAACAACAAAATTGGCCTAAATGCATGGAAGATTGAGAACAAAAACAATGAATAAGATTGAGAAACTGATATCAGAGAGAAAGTATTTACACTAGGGCTTGAGCACAGCTCCTTCAGTAATTTTCCATCCTGAGTTATTACAGGACATCTCATACCTTGTTGTGTAGGTTGTGCTGTATGAGTCATTGTGCTCTGGATGCACAGTGTCAGTTAGGCGGGCTGACTCCTCTAGAGTTGCCTCCACCATGGCACGTCGCCCATCTAGTGAGACGGTGACACTGTCAATTGTCAGGTTTAGCAAAGTGTATCAGAACCAGCCGTGCTGTGCGATGTCAGCTGCACGATCTGTCCAAATCTTCAGCATCTGACCATCAAGAACCTGCAGTAGCTCTCAGTGTTAGAACAGCACTGCATTGATAAAGTGGTAACCACTCATGCTCACTTGTAGGATTTTCAACCAAAAGAAAAAAAAAGGCACAAAAACACATCAAACAAGCGCCCTCACAAACAAATAGAATACTAATGATTGAGATACTCCATATAGCCAAAGATCACCAATTCAAACACTGTTTTCATGCCTACAAGAAACATCTCACCCAAATCTCATACACGTGGGTGGGCCAGGAAGACTCGCACTTAGTATTCCCATCAGACTCAACAAAGGCAAAACTAGAAAAAGTGCAAAGGGTGGTATTATCTTGCAAGATAGGATAATTCTGAAGCAAAACATATTCGATCAATAGTAACCATATGGTACCATAAGGAGTGTGTTGTATTAATGTACGCCAGATATCTCCCTTGGATAAGATGGAATGGTTTGGGCACCTAAAATGGGTTGAATTGCCGCCTTAGACAGAGCTGGTGTACATTTCTTACAAAACGCCCGATTTCTACCCCACATCTTTCGGTCCATTTGCTCCCTGATGTCTCCTGTAGGCTTTTTTTCCCAAATTCTAAAGAGGAACCCATAAGAATACATATTTATGTAGACATCCTTCGCTTTCCTGCAGAATGCTGGTACTTCAGGGATTGTCTCTTCCTTTCAATTTTTATACGCCATTCGATTCTTAGGTGATTGTAGTGAATGGTCTATCGAGGACAAAAAGATAGTCTGATTTGAGGCTTTACAAGGAGGCATCCCATTTTTAATCTTTATTAATATTAGCCTTAGAGGGCTTTCTAACAACTCGCACATTGAGTGGGTATGGACTTGATGGTGAGTGTGTCGTGTGTCCTCTGGGTCTCTATTTCTACATCTTTATTCTAGGCAGGTGACCTTGTATTTATGTCACTAGTTTTTTTGTGATGCAAGCAAGGAAAAACGAGATGTGGAAGGTCTTTTAAGTTCTAGGCTGGGCTCTTTTATGTGGTTTGAACAAATTTCCGAGCTAAAAATCAAATCCAGAAATTGGCGTTGCTGTTTCGAGTGGGGGTGCGTAATTCCTAAAAATTTTGAGGGACGATTTTTCATCATTAGCACACTGGGTGGGTTGTTTTCGTGTGTCATGGGCAAATGATGAGATAAATTACTTCCTGGTACATTATCAAGGAAACTTCTTTTCCCAGAAAGCCAACCACGGTTCGAATTCTTGTATTTGGGGTCGGTGGCCCTTGGGAGAATTCTACTTTCATCATCTCGGGTGGTGTCTTCTATTATGTAGGTAGGTAATTCATGATGTAGAATTTTACGGTAAGAAGTACGGCTCAGACATTTTTTTTCTGAAGATGTGGGAAAGAGACTCTCAATCGACTTATAAATTTTGATGTCAATGAGAGAAGACGGATGCAGGTCGACTTTGGCCGAAGGAAAAATGAATGCGAATGAAAATGATAAAGAGTACCCTTCTTTTAGCTCCCCAATTTACTGTTTAATTAGATTCGTCTTTAAATTTATACAATCAGGAGATAACTACGACTGCCAAATAAACTAGGATTTGTGAGCCCAAGTTTGGAAAGATTCAAAAGAGACTCCTTGGCAAGGGGGGAGGAGCCCTTCTCAAAGTAGCCGCATTTGGTGCTGGGGCAATGTGTTTCAAGGGCATATTGTATTGATCGGCTGCTAACCAAGAGCTCTGAGGATTTATGAAATGACTGTGGCGCACTTGTGGGGGCGGGCTACTAGAAGGCTTTCTAGCACAATCTTGCATCCTTCTGGGTAACTGTACTCAGACACTTTTCTAGGCCTGAATAAGGGCTCTTCTCAATGGAGACCCTAAGTTTGGGGTTGTTTGGGATATCTTTGTCGTCTCTGTGAGAGATATTATATATGATTAGAAAGTAGAGATAGTAAGGTTCTCAAAACTAAGTTTTGGGAGGAAGAAAGAAAGACGTTTGAATGTAATGATATGACAGGGTGTTCTATGGTGTACGAGAGTCAATGGAAGAAAGAAGGGAGACTATTTGTGGAAGCGAGATTTTGGATGGGATAGAGATGTATTTTCATTGGTTTATAAGTATTAGATATGGACAACAAGAGGATGTGCTTTTAATTATGTAGGGATCGCGTAGAAGAGTGCGGTTGAAGGATAGGTGGTGTGGAGAGGATTCTTCGGATTCGAGGCCTTTTCCAAGTTTGTATCTCTTGCTCCCTCAGGGATGCTTGGGTTAGGGCTCTCTGTGCTAAAATGGGAGATGAAGAAGTGAGTGTGTTCGGTGCAACTTTGGGTCCATTGGAAAGCACAACGTGAATGTCAATACAGAGGAAGCTTTATTGGGCTTAATAGAATGTTTCTTGGTAGTGCCATTGGAAGAGGTGGAACTATTTTTCCAAAATAGTTGGGAACTCTGAGCGGGCATAGAGTGAATGCCGATCACTCTAGGTGTCTCCTTTGCCCGCTTAAGCAAAGGCAAGCACGGTGTGAAGGATGTTGTTTTGGATGGTTGATAACTCTGCACCTAATATGGATATGGATTTTAAGATAAAATTTAACAGTTAAGGTCATATATTCTTTATCTTGATTTGGCTTTATGAAAACCCTACAGTGTACATGGATAAATTTAAGACGTCCTCCATACCTTGCAGGAGATGAAGGGAGGAGAGTCTCAAGCTATGGCTCAATGAAGAGAAAGATAGATAATTTCTTGGTGTCTTCAAAGTCTTAGTCTTCCAGATCCCTGCCAAGAAAAGCTGCGCTCAAACTTTTTGTTGGGAGGCTATCATACAAAGAAAAAAAAAGACTTGAGTCATATATATATTTTTGAGTCGGGAAGAATTCTAACCTAAATGTGCCAGAACTGGTTAGAATTCATGGGCAGAGCCATAAATAAAAATTTTAGTTGCGGAGGTGGGGGTCTTAACCAAAAAGTAGGTGCTATTGTGTAAAGCGCGATGAAGAATAGAAAATCTTAGGGACAAAAATCATGTAAAGACTATATTGATAATTCGCGGTGGTGGGCGCCCCATATGGTTATAATATCTTTGGATGGTGTTAGCCACCTTATTTTCTCTTTTGGTGTTCATTGGTTTATGCCCCATCCAAAAGATTGTAAACACAAAATTCTTCAAGGAACTATTATTGGTTGGAAACCGACACTTGCTGGAAAAGAAAATTAATAGAAATAAATTCCAAAGCATTGGGAAATAGGGAGCAAAAGCAAAGGAAACACCAAAATACATATTTAAGCAGACCTATTTGCTTAGTTATTTTCTTCGCGACTAATTATGGAAGTGAACGAAAATAGCAAGAAAATCTTTTTAGATCTCGTCGTAATTATGCATGAAGGAGATTTTCAATAAATGAACATCAATAAATTAACAGATACCACAGTGTCAAATCCTCATATCAGAAAGGAGAAAGATATTGGAGCTTTAGATGTGGTATTGTTATGAGAAAGTGGATACCATATAATAGGTTCCTTCTAATTGAGAAGCCCTAAACCCTCTTCGCCTATAACTTGACTTTCAAGTTCCAAAATGAATTAAGGACAAATATACAAAGCGTATATCTCAGCTGCATTCCATTGCCATTTTTTTCTTTTCTTCCAGCAAGGTGTCGTTCAACCAATAATAGTTTCCTTGATAGAATTGGGTGCCCAACCACCTCATGTCGGTTTTACATGTGCATTTACGTGAAACCAAAAGGCCAAAAATAAGTGCTCAAAAGAGATCCATGTCAATAAACTATAAATAAACTAAACAAATGCATTTTGCACTTTGTTACCCTGGGACAATAGATTGGAAAGCACAAGTGTGACACAATTGATGACTTCGAATTATCTTTCCTATCTTAAAAAAAAAGAAAAGAAAAGAAGTGTTTCATGCTAGTTTTATCCAATAGCCTAGCACACATTGGTGACACGATGCATTTGATCTGAACCAATTCCTTATGTATAAATAGGCTAAGATATTCTAGTTTGGCCCTCACATATACTTTTTTTAGTTCAATTTCCATAGTTAAGAATTCTTCCCCAAGCCAATAAAGTAAATAGCCTCATCACGCTACACAGCCAAACAACCAAAGCTTGCACACTATTTGATCTTCACACTTGCATTCTTTGCTCTAGGATTTTTGGCTCCCAAATAAGCTTGAAGGGAAACTCTCTACTGATGCAATGGACTTGGATAGAGAATTAATTTAGTGAGAAGGAAGATTACGTATAATATCAAAATCTTTTCTTTGAACAGAACCTTTCCCTAATTCACATCCGAGAGTGGAAATATCTCCATTCTCCCAGCCATGTTGGCAGAACATCTTCTACATAGGCAGGGATTTTGCAAAGGCCCTCACTTTCACAATCAGGACGGAATGAATCTTCAATTTTTACCTATATTTGACAAAAAAGTTTCCACCTCTTCCATATCCTATATCCAATCATTGTAATCTTGTGAATACCAGGGTTCCAATCACGATACCCCAATTTCCCCAAACCTGATCCTCCAAATAACAGATTGCTTCCTTACTCCTAATCAACTGGCCCTTGATCAGAGCGAGGGAAAGAAGCCTTGCTGCACCTAGTGGAAAAGCCTGTAATTGCTTACCAGCAAGACTCCTCCTTCCATCCAACACCAATTCCATCTCAAGGCGTATCTCCCAGCACCGAGTAGTGCCTCAGCTCAATTCTCTACCTCCCCAACATGTCTAAAAGCCACGCGCCCTTTATGACCTAATTGGTGAAACCCACTCAACTCATCACATCCTAAATCGCCAGTTCTCCCAATCAGCCGACCTCATCCTCTCAGGACCTATGCATATACTCACCCCTGAGCCGCTTGTATCATAATTATTTCCTAGAAGCTCCTAGACCAAAACGTCCTCTGGAACACATTTTAGTATCTTAAATCTGGGGAAAACACCTCCATTCAAACCATGTCTCCAGTTGTTCTTCCAAATTTCCTTACCAATTTTACACACATGTGGTTCCATAAGCTGGAAGATAGATCATTATGATAGGTCATCCTTGGAGATGTTCTTTGCTCCGAAGCAAATCTCCAACACCATTTTCAAAAAGAGCCTTATTCAAAACAAAACCTTTACAATAGATGTCTCTGTATTAGTTGAGCTCCTAGAAAAGGTATGTTGTGTCTTACATGCTACCCTAAAAAGCCCCCCATCTTTCTCCATGCAAACCCAATTAGACCCAATTCACAAAAATGCCGGCATGACGTCGGATCAACTTTGAGTCAATCTCTCTTCCCCCCACAAGCACATGAAAGAGACCCCTGTTCCAGTGAAGTCAAAGTATTCGGAGTTTCTGGTCCAGGAGTATATGCAGAGGACAGGGTCCTTGAATCCTTTCTCACCTTAGGGCTCGTCAAGTTATCGTCGTCTGTGAGTTGTTTGGAAACAGGTGTCAGCATCTTGGATGAGATGAGCGGGATATGTTACCCACCAAGGCTTGAAGAATTAGCCGAACATAGTGCAAGTGCCACTCCATAACTGAATAACAAGTAAATGGAACGAGGCTTTCATGCATGGATAAAGTGTGAGCTGGTGCTCGTGTTTATACCGCATATGGATCAAAATCAGATTAACCTTCCAGGGAAAAAAAGAAATAAGAACCAAATCCTCAGTAAAGAAACAAAAGTGAGGAACAAAGTATAACCTGATTGTCTCATTTGGAAGCGCAGAAAAGCGAGGCGCGTTGAGAAATGAAGGTTCAAAAGTCAAGTAGGGGTTTTTGAAATCTCCTCTTCCACTAACATCAAAAATGAAAATAATCTGTCTAGGTCACCTCCGTAGCAGCTTGAGTTGGCATTGATCATACATAAGGTAAGGCTCTTCAAAGGCAGCCCAAATAAACAAGAAGGGAAAGATTCATAAAATCCTTCACGGGGTGTTGAGAACACCATCTCAGCATGCGCTGCTCTACACCTTCCGACGGCACCACAAACCCGCATAAAATGTTACGAACACCTTGAAGACCCTCTTCCTCCACCCATGCTCTTGTCCTGTATTCATCACTAAGGGGCACAAGTCCGCTCCCAAAAAGATTTCTCCAACAAGGAGAACACCCACCACACCACTCGATGGCAGCCATACGCTGTTTTGTATTTCTGGCTATAGAATTGGCAATGTCTCATTCTATTGTTGCTTGTAAATCTGGCGCAAAGGCCTTTTTAGTCGGCATGCTAGGACTTTGTGCTCTTCAAATAACTCCCTCTACATGGGAACAGACTATAAAAAAGGCCACTTAATGACCTCACATTTCTTCCTTGCTTGCATTATAAGTCAAGTCTCATACATCAAAAAACTAAGACGTAGGAGCATGTACATCCAGCAAATAAAGATAGTAGACAGACAACTGAGGTATAGTTGAACACCCTCTCTCCTCTCCCACAGCCAAATGAAACCCTCAAATGAACAGCCTTTACATTACTGTGCACCTTTAATCTTACACTCGCCTAACTTCCTAATAATAGGTGAACTAATGATAATACCATTGTTACCAATATGTATAAGATGTTGATGTATGTAAAAAGAAAAAAGGACAAGTTACAAACTACAAAAGAAGTAATTTCTTGAATAGTTGAGAAAGGCCTCAGTACGAAATCCTTTGAGAGCACGCATTTTTGATTGTATTTTCAGAGAAAAAAAAAGCCTTACCCAGTGCTATAACCAGCGAGATAAGCCAAAATATTTACAGTACTCATACGAACTACATTGACGAGACACAATACTCATGGTACCGTGTCTTGCGCTAATTATAACTGGACACTAACAATTGGGGGGAGAAACACCACAACTCAAACCTACTAAGTCTAACCCTTCACCAAGGTACATTAAGGCATAAAGTGAATGCATAGCAGGTTAGTCCCACGTAAACGCTCCACATGCCAAGAAAAGATCATGTATGTAGGCAGGTGCGCGCTATAGTGTAGTGTGCTTCTAATACAAAAAACCCCAAATTCCTATGATCATAGTCATTTCTTCATATCCATCTTTGTCGGCTTATATACCACCCTCCGCTATGATCTCTTGGCACTTTTTAGTCATTGACAATCCTAAGGCCTCATTATCTATAGACAATATAGGATACATAAGGCATACGCCTCATAATTTTGTCTCATTAAACCTACTTCAACAAAGAAGTTTGATATTGAGCGAGTTCGAAATCACATTCCAGCCACTCTCTTCTCTCACATATGAAGTCAGACTCGCTGTATGTACCTATGATTAGGCTAGAATCTTGTAAAGGAATATCCACCTCAAACGATACAGCGACTATACAAATTACTAGGACGCAATCTCTCAATAGTCTAAATTATCTTGTACAACCCTTATTATTTATAGGAATAGAGAGCAAAACTATAATACAGTGTGTGGAGATTATAAGTTTTAAAAAAATGAAGATTTACTCAGGATTTTGGTTTTCAAAATGGCCCAAAACTGTGAAATATATTATATGTCCACAAGAACTCTTTTCTTAGCCCTTTTCCTGGATCTCTTTTACCAATTATGTGTTTGACTTATTTCTCGTATTGTTTACCTATCAACAACAAGAATTCCCAGCGATGTACAAAAAAAACCCAAAATTCCTACGCTCTCCCAAGTCGCTGCTTTATGATCCGCATCTGTCATCTTGTTGTATCTTTGACTAACATTAATTCTAGAAACACTAATAGACTGGGTCCTTGCATTCTCTTTCTTAACAACCTGAAAAATCAGGCTTTAACTAGATCTATCTGCACACCTCAGAGGTTTTGGTGATTTTAGCTGCTATCCTCGCTTAGCCTTCACACAATATCATCCTATTGTATTCGGGAGAGAAAATGTCACCATTGAAAAAAGGCAGTCCCGAATTAATTGGTCTTAATCCTCCCTTTTTTGACAATTATAAGTAATTTAATGGATACGTATTTAACCACCCCTATCCTATCATTATCATACAGCTCCAACTCGAGTTCTCTCATATGAGACTTAATCCTACTTCCTACCCATCCACCAGTTGTGAATAGTAATGAAGATGGATAGAAAACATCTTTCTTCAATCAACTGAAACTGTTGATCTAATGTTCGGATCTATTGTGAAAAAACTAAATGCTTGTTATCTTTTCTAAATCTACAACTACATAATATGAAATGTTATGACCTGAAATGCAAATGCATGCTCTAGATGTCGAAACTATTATGAAAATTCTCTTGGATTTGCCTCAGGAGTCTCTTCCAAGAGCCCACTTGTTGAACTCTAATGTGGGAGTTCACTGCCCGTCTTCTGGCCTCACAATTCCTCTAAAGAGGACTTACACAGTCTCTTTTTGCAACTTGGGTCCAGAAACCCAATGCTTGTACTAAGAGCATGTTTTTATATTTCCCAAAAGAGACATTTCCCAAACACTATCCTCCCTAATCCCAAAGCCCTCTCAACGCCACTTCACAACCTACTCAATCATTTTTAGAAAATTGCGATTTGGATTAGAGACCTAATTTTGCCAACTTAGCCAAGCAAGAATGTCGTCAATAGGGTATCAAGGGATCAACATAGGTCGTTGAAATTGAAGCAGTCCACCACTTCCTGCCAAGTCTTGAAACGCTCGCCCTCCAAACTTTTGTCAACACCAAACTTTTCAACATCTTGCTTGAAATCTCGAGGACGACCGTATTCTCATAAGGCAGTATTACTTTCTGCCCCTTACTTACCAATTCCTTGTCCCATCCGCCAATCCCGAACAAAATAAGCGAGAATGATCACCTCATTCTCCCTGCTTCTTTGCAGCACACACAACGCCCCAGGAACTACAATTCACACCCAATCCATCAGAACACATCTACAAACCAAAACCAGTGAAACAACACATCATAAAGATAGTATCAGCGCAGACCAATAGACTTTAGCTGAGTAAATTAAACCAAAAGTTTAAGGTTGCAAAAGTGACTCATCTTCCCAGCCAAGTTAACCTCTGGGCACCTAAAAAAACCATAGAATCCCGAGTTATAATTAATCCAAAACAGAAGCTGAAATCTGTTAATTTTAACCTCGGTCCAATTATCATTGTTTAATACCCACTAAGTGAAAGAGCAGTTACCCCACCAGGTCGGATGACGCGCGCAGAAATACGACTTGAGTTTCACTCCACTAGAGAAGTGCGCGGAAAAATCGTTCTATCATTAATATACTAAAAGTATAAAAAAATGGAATTACCTATCAAATAGCGTATAAACAAAACGCATTAACTTCAGAATATACTCGTGAAAGTAAACATGTTACAAAAGCGCTCACCACTTTTACACTCCTCTTCCGACCTTGATCACTAAAATATAAAAAACAACCATAACTAAAAAAAAATATTATAAACATATGAGGTCTATACCTTAAACCACATTGGAATTCACCCAAACGACGTTCTCTATGCCATGTTAAAATACAATTAACCCGGAAGCTTAAACTACTAAGACCAAGGATCAACTCACACAAGACCCCAACCCCAAGTTTGGTGCAGGACGAACTCTGCAAACGATTCTTCTCTCAGAATTAATAGCAGATCGTGCTCACTATAAACACCGGAGAGTGTAAAAAATCCTAAATAATTAGCTTTCAATCTTGTCTCATAGTCTCGCTCATCAAACTTACCTACAATTAATTTGAACCACATAACAAATAACTCGAATCACATTGCCCCTATTCGTACTCAGCATCTCTAAGGAAGCCTCAAACATCTGCAGTCCTAAAGAAAACTAAATGCATAATGTTCACCCTCCACAGTAATGCGAGTCCTTTGGAGTACAGCCAACAATTATCCTATACACTTTGAACTGAAGGGACCCAACCAATGAATACTTCTGATGAATCTACCAATAAATACAAACAGCATATTCTCAAACTTATACTTACCAAAATCGACCAATAGAAGCTTATAGAATCTTGTCATCACTCTAGGCAACTTGACGAGCTGATAAACTTGCGTTTTTCACTCTGTCATTTTGAACACCGTTTAAAGCAGACGCTGTCGATATGTTCTCTCCTCCTACACCCCTCTCTAATCCACAACGACCGCCCTAGGGTTGCTAGGCTCATCCCACTATTCCTTAATTCTATCGTCTACAATCAGCACGATCCTTAGATCTACAGCGCCACATTCTGCGCTCTCTGCCGAAGAGGAGAATTTCTTACTAACCACCTCCGAAACTCTCATGACAACTTCTTGCTAACTCGAGACATCCAGAAGTAAACTGTGTGAGCGCGGTCTCTCGAAACCCTGCTTCGTACCTCTCGTTCTCGCTCTCGCATACCATGTAACCTGAAGGGGACCCATACCTTAAAAGGAGCCACCACCCCTAAGCTTACCGCAAAGAAAAATGGTGCTCCCTCCTCGGTTTGGAACTCCTAAGCGCGCACAAGAATCGCTATGCTTTTATCGCCACATATTGACGCAGCGAAATGCATCATGCATCGCCTCAACCCTCTCTCTCGCCGATGGCTAAGATTAGGAACAAGCTGAGTGAGCGATGACGCACTTGCGGGAGTGATTGTCGATAGACTCACCAACGGCTCGGCACGTGGACGTCGCGAAGCCGGGCCGGCTGGTGGCTGAAAACGCGACACACATCGGCGGCGTGAGAAACTCGGACCCAGCTACCGCTGAGGAGCGACATACACACCCGGCCCCATTTGACTGCGACAGATAGGGGTGGCGGTTTTCGGAGTTCAGCGGGGGCGCGCCCTGGGATTAATTTTGGAGGGTCTTTCTACTAGATTTCTTGGCGGTGGACGAGTCTTTGGAGTTGAGAGAGCAAGGCGGTGGGTGACTGCAGAGGATGCCAAGCTGCTCCTGCCTCCTTCACCGCAAAGTCTTCATCCAGAGGAAGGGGCCCCTCTCTCTCCTTGCAGATTGCTCCTAATAGGTCTACTTTCCCGTACCCCCACCTGCCAACAGTGGAAAACAATACAAGGTCGACAGCTAGTGCTCTTGAACTGAACCCTCCGAGCATTCTCACTAGCTGTGTGTTGGGCGCTCACTCACTCGGTTACTTGAAAAAATAGACCCCTGGCTCCAAGCTAATACCTGACATAAATTTCAGAAATAATCATACCTAATACTTATACTATATACCGGAATTAAAGCCAACACGACACCCCATTGTGCTATCGTGACACGACATCAAAAGGAATTTTCTTTTGCATTCAACACTTCATTTTTTAGACAACCGAGTGTCCTTTAATAACCCCCGCTCATACTTCAAAACGAGTATTTTGTAAATCTAAAACCAATAAAACCAAACATCACCCTAACCCATTGAGAACCCACGGCTCACTCCAAAGAAATATTTGTAATAATCCCCAAGACAGTATGAGTTGTTGATACCGAGGCTGGTAGGGCAAAGTTAGAATGTTCTACAGACTAGAAGCAGGGGTGAAGAATCCAAAATAAACGTTGGTGCCTACACATCAAACTCGAGTTGTAAACTTAGCATCACTTTTTTCATAGAGATAAAAAAAATTTATCAATATAGCGGATTGAATAATTCCAAAAATTTAACTGCGTGGGTGAAAACATAATTGTGAATACTAAAGCGAAGTTGACTCTCACGACAACATTCCAAATGGTATCACATTCCTTAACCAAGCAACAATTCGGGTTAAGGACAAGGCGTTTCCATTAATAATAATCAATCCCGAGCACAATAATCAAAAACAGAGGAAGTTCGCTGTGCTTCTCATAGTAGAGAGCGATATGAGATAAGCTTGACGCTCTTTAGGAGATTCGTCCTTCATCATTCAATATCAGGCAGCTTAAAGAAGAAGGATATGTGGAGATAAAAATTGTGTCCATAATTTGTTGAAGCGCGAGGTCATCGCTGCCGTTCACTCCCAATGATCTTAGTTTTATTAAAATTTTTTATGAAGAACCAACTCTCTGCGAGATCAACAAGAGGCCCTTCAAAGGAGAATGTGGCCGGTTCCACCTCTAGATTGATTCATATTATCATAATGTGAATTACATAAAAAGACACTCTGCGGTCTAGAAGTCTCCCAATGGAAACTTAGAAGAAACAGTAAGAGAGATTAATAATTAACATTTGTCGTATGTGGCCTCGAGCGCTGAATGGCCTAAGAGATAGTTTCTTAGTCTAATTTGCCCGTGGGGTATTATTAACTGAAATCACGGTTAAGGCAAAGTGAAGAAAAAAAGGCATAGGGGATGCTATTCATGCAAAGTTATGCTCTATCGCATGTATATCTGACTCTGTTAATGTGTCGCACAATGTCCATTGGAACATTTGTGTCCCAATCTGTTTGAGAGTGTAGTGGAGAGTGTTTAAAGTGGAAAAGAAAGAAAGCCCCTAAATGTACGCAACACCTTCCTTCACACTTGGGCCACCAGTGTTGGGGTCATTTTGGACCACATACCCGAAGATAGGGATGGCACTTTAGTGCACTCTGGTATTTATATCAATCCACTTCCTTAGTTTTTCAACAGTCTTGGTTCTTACTTGGTATGTTGGACCCACGTGAGAGCTGCAAAGAGGTGCAACCTTTACGGGAGCCAGTCCCGCCAATTGGACCCCGATGGTAGTGCGACTGGATCTTCGGATCACCAGCTCCCTGAAACACATGTCAAATGTGCCAAATGTGGACACAGGCTGACCGTCTCAATTGTTGTTTTCCATTGAGAAAGTGGGCCACTCCTTCTTTGCCCTCGCGCGTTGAGCACACTTCGATCATCCCAACCTTCAGCTTAGACAATACTTGGATGCAGCCGACGTTCTGCACCACCGCGTCTTCACCTACGAACCCAAGCCGACGATGACAAACTCCCACCATAAGGTGATGACATTTGGTGCATAAAACAACACTCTTGCCACACAACTGCCACTTGCTCACTTAGGAGTGTTGTGAAATTGTCTCATCTAGGGGAAGATGGCAGCCCATCTAAATCTCACCCAATTCCTAAGTTAACCACTCCATCTTGTAGCTCCATTTTTAAAAATGTTGTCTGACACATATGTCCCAAAACTCAGTGTCGCCTCTTATTCCAACCAGTCTAACAAACACTCCAAAAGCCATCGATCCAATAGTATCGGTTTGTTTGTGCAAAGGTTAACTTATTTAGTAGTGAGAATGAGAATAAGAGATCTATTGTCCATGTAAATAAAGGAGAAGGCCTAAACAATCTTACCCACACTTACCCACTCACATACACTCGCTATCTTAACACAACAGCCTTCAGGAAATCTCTATTTTGTACCAAAATACTTACACGCATTTTATCTAGCATAATACCTTAAGTAGCTGCTCACGCTCTTTTTATAAATATACTCTCGAGTTCCATGATAAAAGTAAAGCTGTCATCTCTAAGAACTTGTTGGTAATCGCTGTTGTTCTTAAAGCAAGTGGGTCGTCGTCTTAGGGAATATACGCTCTCTAGGAGAAATTGATGAGAGTCGTACTATCGCAGGTGAGAGAATAAACAAAGGTGAATCTCCCTTTCAATCTCCAAGAGAGGCCTTGGCCCCAGATGTATACTTCTACTTGTGTGTGTTAGATAGAAGAAATGTCCCTACAATACGCTCGACACACGACACTCTTTCCTCCGAGAATAACATTATACTCGCAAAATAGAGATAAGTCCCCTATTTAGCTGTAAAGGAATACTAAGATTTATCTGAGAGGTTTAAATTAATAACAAAATGCAACTCCCTTGATTTAAAATTTGATTGATTCAAATTTGGCACACTATTGGTACCTTTCTTCACAAATCCAACTTTAAGTATAAGAAATTAAAGAAAAACAAAGTCTTTTAAGTTCAATCCTAAATCACCTCTGATTCTTTAGGCGAACCCAAGAGTTTATGGCATGTCTTCAGCAAAAGACCACCTTCTAGTGTCAGCTGTACTGATCTATATGATAACCCGAGCTCAAAACTCAAACCATGATGGCAGATGGAGTCGCGCAGAGACCCTAATTTTCTTTCTTTTTCAAGGTTACATATACACGCGCAGAGCTTCCTAACATACACAATCAAGAGTAGGACAATTCCCCAATAGACTTCTAGAAGGATGATATTATTTAGTAGTGGTCAGACCCACCCAAGTGCACGCTTATGCACAATCTTCTCAATCTTTCAAAGGAACACAAAAGGGAAAAACCTGTCCCTCCTTCTTACGCCGGACATGAGCCAAAAGTAACTCTATTAGGCTTGCTTGCGGGCCAGATAACAATAGGGGACCAAGTACTGAGAATTTATACACTAAGCATCAAAAGTCGAAACAAAAACTTACTAAGATTATCCACCTCCTTCATAGACTAATGTCTTGCCGTCTTGTGATAACCTCACCTTTCGGCAATGTTGCAAAGGTCCTCTACCCTTTCATTTCTCCCAGTATAAAACTATAGGGACTCACAGCGCTCTCTAATAGCACCAAATTTAATCCACTCTCACCAAAGCCTTCCCTTCTTCCTATGATGTAAATAACGAACAAAATATAGAATATAAATACTCCATCCCGTTGGTGAATACCATCGAAACTCCAAGATTTCGATTCTATCGCAACACACAACATCCTACTTTTGAGACACCTAATCTCTTCCCCCTTCTGCTTCATTATCGTACCCTAACTATTATTATAATATCCCACTTTTACTCCACCATCCAACTATAAAGGTTTCATGCTTCAGCCCCGCCATAATTTTGGCTTTCTAGATCCTCTCTCCTCCATTGGATTCCGAATGGTACATTGTAACAATCACAATCCCACCTATGAATCAAAAAAAGAGATAAAAAGTAAAAAACTTTTCATCATTTGAATCAAGAAGAATCACCTAACAACAAGGTATAACTAGCCCACATAAGATACAAAAAGAGGAAAATAAACAAAAACACACAAGAAAATATCTTGGTCTTATCCAATGTTTCGGTCCTACCAACATCCTCTTGTAGCTTCAAAACTCAATATGTGGTAATTAAACCCGATAGGGTCCAAGATTGGCATAAATTAAACCTATCCGAGAAAGTCAATTAAAGAGAGTTTATATAATCTGAATAATTACACTCCATCATTCCAAGATAGCCGTAATTAAAAATATGATACTTATGCACATATGAGCCCCAAAAGAAACATAATGACTCGGTATAATGCCAGAAATCTTATAGACTTGATAATTATATACACAGTGCGTACCTAAAAAATAATAAAATTGTTGATTTATAAATCCTCGTAGTGCGCGTCGCCCACTTAGGCAGGGGAGTGTCCTAGATTAAAATTCTCTTGAAGCCATTTCCACATTGGCTAGGAGACAAAACATCATCGTGTCGGACACGGCCTGGGTAATGAACTTCAAACAATTAGACAGAGGAGGGTCATGTCTATCGCAACTGTCATAGTTGAATTTCAAATAGTCTTTTTTAATTCAAAGCGTTTTTCGACCCGTTTGTCTTCTTCAAATTAGATCTCAAATAGAGCAACCATTGAAAAGTATTAATCACCATCACTAACTCACCAACTCTAGAAAGTATTGTTTGCCGAACCCACTCCATTCGTTTAGTTTGTGACGTGTGACGTATTCACAAAATACACTTTAGAAATTTGTCACTCTAACTCACCACAAGTAATCAACAAATGTTCGCCCATAGAGAAATTGAACTCAGAATTATCAAATGGTCCTCTCTGCTCCACAAGGGATGCCAGAAGTGCTCTAAAATTTGCCTACTATTCGGCGCTAAGGGTTTTGAAAGGCCCTTCTTTCCACTGTAGCTGTCATTAGTTATTTACCTTTCTATGTGCCATAACCCATTGCAAAGGCCCCTTGACTTAGAGGGGACCTTTTGAAATTCAGAATACATGTTGTCATCAGATATTTCTCAAAAAATTGAAGTTCTTTGAAACTTCCATGGCAACTTTGATGAATTTGTTCATGCATGGCCTTAGAAAGGAACCAGAATTTGAACATTGGATTAAGGCCCTGAAAAAAACGATTTAAGGCTGTTCACCACGACCTTTTGTGTTTGCTCTGCATAGACATATTACTATAAAAGACCCTAAAAGAGGTTGGGGTTTTTTGCCCAAGGGAAATTTTGTTACAAAGTGGCTCTTATGTTCACTCGGGCTACTAATGCCAATAGTTTCAAATGAAACTTCTCTGTGTAGAATGGATTTGAGGAGTGATCAGCATGTGCCATGACATTTGGAACCTTTACCTCGTAGAATGGTACCAGAAGTGATAGTGATCCTTGCCAACTCCAACTTGATTAAGTTTCGTACATGTAGCAATCTCTAATATATGTGTTAGATCTCTTAATTCAAAGGAGTTTAGCGTGGCTAGAAGTGCATGTTCTACAACTACTGCGACGACCCTTTGTCTGTTTGCCGTTGTAAACCTGATTGAGAAATATGAAAATCTTAATCTCGCTAAAACTGAAGTTGGAAGTGGTGTCACTAAGAACTACAATTGTAAAGCCATAATAGAATATCATAATAGGAGATCAAGACAAATTGTGGATGATTGAGTGGCTTGTGCGTGCCATAAATCATTTATCAAATATGTGCTATCAGACCACATATTTTGGCTCCAACCAAAACACAATATTCTAACAAAAATAAAAACATGCACTAATTTTATGAGATGTACAACCAAATTAGTACCAATTTAAATATTAGCAAAAAGTAGTGCTTGTATTTTCTTCATACTTAATAAAAATTTTCTACGATTGAATCTTTTATTTTACGCAAATGTAATCATTGGTATAAGTTTACATAATGAGAATCTCACCAATGAACCTATAGTGAGGCAGTTAATTGAATTCATATATTTTCGTATAAATAAGTATTACTAGTTAAGCACCTACCAGACTCCTTCTCAGAACTTTGAATCATCCTTACTCTCATAACCATGAAAGGTATGTGAAGGGCAACATCCAACACAACCCCTTTGGATTGAAAAGGTAAAAACCAAATTAACGAACCCAAAAGAAGGAATTGAATACTAGTGCATAAGTTGAGATGACAACGTGAGAGTTGATAGGTATGAGATACCATTTTTTATCACTCCCTATTTTTGTGTTTGATTTCCCAAAAAAATATATATATAATATATTTTGAGAAATAGAATATATTAAATTTAAACCCTTTTTTGGTCTTTGAGCTTTAAATTTCACGTCACCTAATTCATGTAGCTCAGTATTTAACCGATGATACTCCATCTATGTCTTAAGGATGAAAATGAAAAAGATCTAGGATAAGCTTTCACCTCTCCATAAATAGTCAGAATATTAAATATTTCAGTCTGTTTTATAAAAGAGTCTATTGTCCCTTGATTCTTAGAACCCAAATTGTCCAATCGAGGATTTTCCAAATTTATAAATGGCTTAACTTTATCCTTACTTAAAATAAATTCTCTATAAAAGTGCAATAGATTTATTTGTATATAACCTTCTTAATCCTAATCTTTAAAATCATTAATTTTTTATATAAATTGTGACTACAATTTAATTTTGGAACTCCTGTGCTAGAATAAGCCAATACTCTCTATTCATTTATATGACAATAATAAAATTTTGCCTTAGACTACTAACATATCCCATTTATATCATAATAAAAGTTCCATATATGTAATGAGAAAATAAATCAAAGTTTAATTCATTTGAGAGGGGTTCTCTGGGAGTATCACGAAAGTATCCTTTTTATTCTAATTCACGGTGTATAATGGCGTTTGCTCCTCTGTTTTACTTCTCCTTTAATAGGGTAGGAGAGCACTAGCGATTTGAATACATTATAACTACCTATCCGTAAGAAAGACCAACTTGATGAATAGTGTTACCAAAAATAATAAAAAATTTTCACATTATTCTTTATTATTATAAACAACCTATTGTTTATTAGTAGAAAGCAAAATAATAATAGGAAATATAACTTCCTAATCACATTGATAAAAATAGTTTTTCTTAAGAAAATCCAAATTATTAATTTTTTAATTTCTTCCTTAATATATCTTTACCCTTAGGTAATTTTATATGTGTTGGTCCAAACAGAAAAATATCCCCAATTAAAAAGGATTAATAAATTTTTTATTTCCCCTTGATATATGTTAGGAAAAATATCAAAACAACCATAAAAAATAAGAAAAATCAATGCCATCTTGGCTAAATGTGCTAAGTTAGGAAATAACCCTATCACCAATCACACGAAATTCCGTAATCCGTAAAGAACTCATTGGATTACAATCTTAAATTTACCAAAATTAGGTTATTATGAATTATAAGCAAAAGTAATAATGTACTCGCCCTAATCTGTATTTAATTAAATTAATAAAAAAGATCCTAAAAATTGCCCACTTAATATCTCAAAATTACTGATTGCATTTTCATATTTTATTATATTATGTGTTATGATTAAATACCTTTTAATAAAAAAATTCATTACTTTATTTGATATTCCCTAGATTTTTTATTATAGAATAACATACGCAATAGAGTTGTCATGAAAATTGTCTGATCACCAACACTTGGAGTGCCCCAAAAATTTATTTAAGACCACTGATAGCAGTATTTTAACCAACCCATGAAATACTATGTACAGCACAACTACTTTCAATACATAAATTATGTGACCACATCAAATGTCGTCGTTTCTTTTATTAATTATTAATTATATTTTTATTAAATAATTAAAAAAGTTGATATAATATTACCTTAGTGGCTAGGCTCCCCTTCCATGGTGGCTAATTCAAATGCCCTCAATGCCACCACCGAGCGTCAGTGGATGTTCTCGCAAGTATGCTCGTGAGAGGCATGGCAACTAAGTGCCTTGAATGATGTTTAAGGAATGCCCCTTATAATTACCTATTCTTCCATCCCAGGCCGTGGTACTCCAAAGAGGTTACTCCCTGCCAATTGATTTTCGTTAATGCATTTTTATGACCAAATATCCTCATACAATAGTATATAAGACTATGTACCCCTTCTAAGTCTTTATCCGCCTCTCCACAACAAAAGAATTCCATCGTGCTGAGAATTTATCCTTCTCGCCACACCAATCAAATAAGGACATTCTTCAAAATGACAGATTTGCCCCAGTCTCTCATCTCGGTGCTTCTATCAAAGATTGGATTACCCTTGACCACACTAGTTATATTATCTGGCAAATTAAATCACCAATATCCAACATAAGAATAAATTCATCATTCAAACTTATTCACCCTATAAGGCCTCATTTGTTTGGAGATTATACAATCATCTACGATTAAAAAAACACCGCCTTTTTTTACGAGCAAGAATAAACCTATCCTCCCAACATCATCACCCATCCACACCAAGTGATTAATAACAACCCACATAACAAAGAGAAAAGAATATCCACAATTATAACCATCATATTTTAGGAAAAATAAATCCACATGCATTCATATCGGTCATGCAGATGAAGAACAAGCCTTAGAAACCAAGTTAGGCACTTTACCCTAGAAAGTTTTATCATGCCTTCTTCTGTCCCGATGCCACAAAACAACCCAAATTAACTAAGGACCTTGATACCAGTTTGTTTAGGAAACTACGTTGGGATTCTCTCAAAATTGTAGAGAATTCCCTATCCTAGGCCCTGATAGCAGTGTGTGACGTATACAAACATGTATATCTCCTAGGACTCTACATCCCCCTTAAAACCACCAGTCAAGGAAGCATAAAAATTAATTACCAAACCCCAATTTGTGTTAAATCCTATAAAAGGGTGCCCTTTTGGAATAATCGGATCGTGTAAGAAACAATGCCTATTCCCACCCAAACTTTGAATACTTGTGATTTTGGGATTCCCGAAATTTTGGTCCCATTCATCAAATTTCGTGCAATTAACCCATGTTGGTGTGTGCACGTAATCTCATCTGAAAATTTTTAGAAGCGCCGTGTCTGCGAGTTACACTCCAAAGTCTTAGCATGAGTGCCAAAATAACTTGAATCAGACCTTAGCATTCTAATATGAGCGTATTTCCGCAAGATGAAAATGTTTAAAGTGTGACAGTTAGTTGCCCAGGCAAATATTCTGAACTTTGGATGTGGAAGAATTCATCAGAGGACCAAAAGCCTTAGAAATCTTAACCCTGACGATAATGAATAATTTGTAACCCTTCTTTGTATGTCCATAGGCGTGGATATTCCCTATAGTCGACGACTTAAGTGGATAAATACACCTATTTATTACAGCTCCAAAGGATCCAAGGTTTGCCAACTAGGGCTCTTTAATGGTCACTTAATTTGCCCTTGGAAAATGACCCATCTTTAGAATATAAATTAGTGTGAGAGGCAATTACATAGTGTCATCTACTTAATCAAATTAAGCACGAGACCACACCCTAACCCACCTTTAAAGCCGGGAATCTAACTCCATGAAAATGAAGGAAAAAAAGAAATTCCAAAGGCATTGTTCACTATCCCCTAAATAAGTAAACAAGTAAATACATGTAATTATCATAATATATGTACTTAGCTTGTGAATGCACAATAAAGTTGTTTCTTTCTCCCGCCAGCAAATTACTTTTACCGAAAATGTACCTCATCAACAACATAGTATTAAGTTAGCACCAACACAATTAATATTGGTCATTTCCCCATATAGGTTGTATAGCAGGCAACCATTTGTTTATCCAACACACTAGCGAACCATTTAAGGGAGCCAATGCGGTTACCTTTAAAGATGATGAATTTTTCCTTTCTTCATAAAATTTCCCCGAAGTGCTTTGAGCTTCCCTTAGAATCCATTCTGAAGTTTGGATTCAACATCCATATAAAGAATCTGTGTAGGCACTGTATACAAATGAATACTGTGCACGTTCCAGTTTATTCTTACTTCTCTAGCCCATAAATAAACGGTAACCAAGAAAATAAGAAACTTATGAGTCGAAAGTTCGGGGTTAAAACCGCCAATTCCATGTACCTACTATCCCTTATTGTCAAACATAACATTGTGGATAAGTCTATATTGAACACTACAATCCGTGATGAACTTAGTTGTATGTAAATCTAGCAAAGTTAGTGCTTTCACTTATCAAGATTTACCTCTTCAATCAATGACTTACCAAAGGTCCTCACTATCTATTCCTTGTGAAAAGTGTTATGATAAGTTAAGACATCTAAGATTGAACTAACAATATACTATAACCCAAAAGTTGCATGTATTTTTCAACAAAAGTTTCATTTAATGAAAACCATGGTGACATAGATAGGTCATACCTACTTCTTATAATAAGATACACATGTCCAATTATGGAACCCAATGAGCTTCAATTTGACCTATAAAGTTAGAATCACATTGATATTCAATTTCTGCAGTGAGGAGGACTCCCCAAACATCAATATAATAAATGTAAAGGAAATTAATATGGGATTTTGACTCTCTATGAGAATACTTGTAAGCTCTACTTTCCTCCAACCCGAAAAGGAATCCGATGAATACCGTTTATCAATGTGATCCTCAACATTATGACAATTTGACCAATGAAAAGTCAAAGAAATTTAGTCTCCCAGTCAACCTTTATACACCGCATCTCAGCATAATAATAATAAGCTCCAAATGTATAGGAGCACTTTTGTACATTCCGTTATAACCAAACGAAAAAGATAGATGTCCTCAAATAACGTAATAGATGATGTAGCCAAATTTAGGACTTATTCGGATGAAAACTTGAAAGAATGAAATGTGAGAATAGGAATAATAGTGAACCACTTTACTTGATCATAAGATGATGAGATTCACCTCGGACCTCTCTCGCAGATTAGTTTGGGACGCCTACTTACAAGATTTACGCGCTCTAAAGTAAAAAATGAATCTTTAGTCAATCTGAACTCCCTTGCATATATCCATCAACTCATTTTATACATATATAGACAAACTTGTTTAATTTGCGACTTTAAGTTCTAGCATTAGAACGGGTGAATTGTAAGGAGAAAAAATGTTACTTTTTGCCAGATACGAAACTCGCAGCAAAGTTGCTATAGTGTTGAGGATATTTTTTAATACTGTATATATAGATCTTTGTATTTTGACAAAAGATTACTAAAAGTTTAGGAACATGTGATGCGGACTTTAAGGAAAGAGATGGGGTAATGGTAATAGTCCCTTGCTGGCCATAGTAGCTAAACTATCATCAGCTACTTTTAGTTTTTGGTTTCTAGAATGTAGGTTCTAGGATGAGAAATGATGAGAGTTATAGATCATGCGGTTGGTAGCACTTGAGTCTATAACCTATTTTTCATGCCAACAATCTTTTGAACATTAAAAGAACTAGTCATGGAGCACTTACCTGATTTGGACAATGAGCATGATGCATTGGGCTTGTCTAGTAAAAGTAAGGACTTCCCAAAAAGTCTTCAATCTTACCTTTTTGAAGTCCTTCAACTTAGGTGTTTTTTTGAATTCTCAATAGTGGAGTAATGGGTTTCTTCGATCCAAACATTACACTCCCCAAGTGGGAAAGAGAAAAACAACAGATATGTGTGCAAATTGTGTCATGTTTGGGCTTCCTTGACTTGTACTATGTGTGTATTGGAATATAATTTACTCAATTATTTCAAAGAAAGTGGGTTAAGTCGACACTCCTATTTTGCTTCGTCACATGGAAATTCTGCTCCGACGTATTTCCGATGATGCAATTCTAGCACATCTTCCTTTGTACTGATCTCTCCTGGTTTTATTGCAATGAATGTATGTGTTTCTACTACATGCTTTTGAGAGCTCAAAATTAGCAAGAGCAGACCTTCTTACATACTTAAAGTGTCCAACACTACAACTTCGCCTCCCTTTTCAGCCTTATAATTTGAGGAATACCTCATTCAATAAGTATTAATAGTCCATTATATCAATAGATTCTTTCCCATAGTACTTTGAAACATACCTTGATCTATACTATTTGTGTATTCCATGTTAAGTTCAAACCCAAATTAAATTAAATATTCACTGTTACTAATGTTTTCTCTTACCACAATAAGATGTAAAAGAAAAATTAAAATGTCTCATTTACAGCTATGCGCCAATCCCTATTTCAGTAAACAGAAATTGATCCAATAATTTCATTTTTTAAGTTGTGTACATTATTAGTCAAAGCGAGTTAATTTTGAATCTAAAAGAAGTCCCGGTTTTAAATTCAACCAAATCCAACTATAAAACTATAAGCTTAAAAGAAAAAACTTTTTAAGTTACATTGTAAGTAATTAATACTAAAGATGTTCACGGTCAATCGGTATATTACTCTGGGTTGGTTACCCGTATTTTGTAGAGTGAATCATTAGCGGTACTATATA
>JBAPGN010000454.1:0-27835 GCA_037355405.1 Vitis amurensis | reverse complement strand
ATAGATTGCGTCATTGGATATTGACTTTTGTAAACAATTGTCAGGTGTCATGATGTGGGTTTAGGGAATACCTCTATTATGACGGTGTGGTAACCGTTTCATGAATGATCAGGTCAATTAAAACACCTCAACAGACGACGATTGGTTTGGTATTGAAATATATGGGCTACGTCCTAGCGAGAAGACATCTTGCTGGAGGTACTCCAAATTTGTTGACCACTCATATCCAACTCACCCACTTCTTGTTCCGCATGATTGTCCTCAGATTCATTCTCCTCTTAGAGCACTATTGATAGAAAAAACATGGTAATGAGAATCGCAAGTCTAATTTCGTCAGTTACCCGGGAAAGTAGAGTAACTCCTCCGCACGTCTCGATATAAAACTTTCCCGACGAGTACCAAGCGTAGATGAAAGGATTACATCAATATCTTCATGAAACACTCCTACACGCAATCCATTGTATAATATTGTGAGACCAATGAGAATATTGTCTAGAAATCCGGGCTGAGTGTATTGGCAGGGATAAGTAATCGATATCCCTTTAGAATGTGCAATGCATATCCACAAACACACATAATCCGTCACGAGTACTCCATGGAAGTTATATAAAATTCACTTGGTGAGCTGTGATGTTAGTTGATTGTAGAAATATGCACAGTCTAGATCGAACAATCAACCAAAATAGTGTGACTACCACGAAGAGTAGATTTGAGACAAGTGTAGTAGAGTCCGGGGCGAGTACGCCAACTACGACATTAGTGGAAAAAGAAGGTACTGGAGAGAGAGTCGCTTTTGTAAGAAAGGTTTAATTTTCGAATAAAATCTGTCTCGACGATAATGAAAAAGGTCCAATTCAAGTGTGAACTACCCGGAAAGGTAGAGAGAGAGATGGTAGATATCCCCGGGCGAACTCAATCACCGGCAAGAATGGAGAAATGCACCTGTTCACACACACTAATGACAGGAAGTCATGCGAGTAGGTGTTGGCTCGCTATCCACAAAAAACAGTGCACGCACACACCCTCTTAACAGAAGGTTGACTAGATTTTCTTTTCCGTCGAGAACAAACGAGTCCCACACAGTTTTTTTATGCTGGGGTGATTGGAGATAAAGTACCTATGAAATATGTCATGTCCTGAAAATAATTATCTATTTATTAGAGACAGATCAGACTTGAGCATTTATTAACCATTATCACTACGCAGAACACCCCGAACCTTTGGCATAATGAGAGTAGATTATCCAGGTTCAATGTCCAAATTTATTTCACTGATAAAATAAAATTTTTGAAAAACCCGAACGACTAACAAGATCAAGCATATCATTCTCTTATTTATCGAGTCATGTGCAATCAGAGCATCAATCATGCGATATCAATTATGCTGGTAACATCAATCAATAAACTCAACAGAAGGCCAAGTAGTGAACTTCGCGCAAAGTGGGGTAGAATCCGTGGACTTGGATTGGAGTATCAACCAAAACTACTCAGTCCACTGAATAGTAGTATAACCATAAAGGGAAACAGACTTTTGTTTCAACATAACGGAACGAAACACGAATGGCTTTGTACCAATTCACAGAGATATAATAGAGCGGATCTACAACATGGTCAACAGGGAACCGACGAAATATCACAGCAAAAATGGTAGAAATCCGGTGCAAACAAAGCGAACTATAGGAAACAATTTTTTTTGAGATAACCAAAGGAAGCAGTGTGCCTATAAGAATACTCGCGGTTGCCACAAGCGATCTCGAAAAATTTCCCGACGAAGCCAATTTCAGACACTGTATTATAATTGTGCTGCTCTCACACTCACAATCTGCGAACACCGGCGAGATCAAAAATGGCTTGTTGCAACTTATTTGAATCCTTTGACTGCAAGTCCAAAGTAATAGAGTTTCCGACACGCCTCGGTAGCAGCACGTATCGGGAAAACAACAATACGAAAGAATTCCGTCTGTCTGTTTTGCGACGTATCCGAAAAAATTTACCCGATGATTATAGAAGAATAGGATCATCCTCTAATATCAGTGTGATACCCACCAGCGAGAGAGATTCAGAGCTTGAGAAAAAATCACCGAGAGAGACACAGGATAAGGCTGGCGGTACGGGGGATGAAATTTGGTATAATCCGTGCCAGTATCGAAAAACTTCTCGACGAGTTATGAAAAAGGTCCAATCAGTGTGAAGTACCGAGAAGATAGACAAATGGTAAGAGATTCGCAGATCTGCGACACACGTACCGGAAAAAACTAAAAAAATATCATGCCCCGCGAAGTATAACTTCAAAATATACGTTCCAGCTAAGGATGGAGTATTCTTAGGACCTTCCCCAATTGACTGGGGTTTGTGTGGAAAAAGAGTCCAATCAGTATAAGTACTACTATTGGCGTGAGAAACAATTTTTTTGTGAGGAAGGTCTAAGGGGTGAAATCTTCTAGGAAAAAAAAATAAGATCAATATGACTATAGACAATCAGAAATGCTTGATATCCAATGCATCTATCACACTAATAACCGGTGAGAGTATATAAAAAACGGTATATCCAGATAGATCTCGTGACACGTGAGTGTACTACATGAAAAAATTTCCCACGACTACAGAAGAAATATGTCTAATATGCGAGGCTTCCTCGAACTAGGTGAAACATTAGCCTCGCTCGTGTTGAATTCGGCAACAGTTGCAAATTCGGGTATGGATATTAACTTTGAGAGAGTCCTTCTTGCACATATTGGGGCACAAGGTGAGAATCCGTTTTATTATCATTAATACAAAGTGTCGATATAGCCTAAACGATAATACAAACTACGCGTCCATGGTTCAACACACCACGTCACGAGTTGAACTATAAGGGTCTCGGTTCTATCCGCTGTGAGTGCCGCTAGATCATGGTAGAACAGATCTGTTGCATCCGGGCGAGTACCGGGAAAAAAGGTAAATCCGGTTAAAATTGGTGGATAGCGTACCGCTACGACTCTCGAAAACTTTCCCTCGACGAAGTACCGAAAAGGGTCTAATCAGTGTGGTGGGATCAATCTTATTGCAGTGAGTGCATTTGAAGGTTGACTTATCAATATTTAGGGCTTTGTCTTAGGAATGGAATTATCGCTAGTACCGAGAAATGGACGTTAAAAAACCATACCGGGCGAGCGTATCGGGAAAAAACAAAATATCCCAAATTTCAGTTCCTGGCTCTGATACCAACTTTCAAAAAGAAATAAACGTTGGTAGTTTTTTCAATTCATACTTGTCGTATATCGGAAAAAATTTACCTCACTGATCGTGAGATTAGAAGAAATATCATGGTACAGAGTGCACATATCAGTGTGCTACCTATAGAGGGTAATCACCAATTCTGAGAATTGTAGAATCTCGGAAGGGAGAGGAAGTGATAGCGATACGGAGGGAGAAAAAAAGAATGATATAAGGGAAAATAACAAACCCTAGATGCACCCTGTATACATCCTAACTCAACTTCCTAAATATCTTCAATATTCCAATATCTCAATACTTAAATAAAAACCTTCCTCAATCCTGCGTATCAAGAGAGTTTAAAACGAGAAAGGGTCCATTACTAAAGATGTGAGACGAAAACATACGTAAGAATCCGGGCGAAATACTAATCAACTAAGAAGAAATATATAGGGAAACGTAAAATCTGCGCGACGTAACAAATCCACATAATACACGCTCCCGATGAGTATACTCTCGAGAGCGAACACAAGAGTCTCTGAACTGCTCTTAGCTCACTAAGTAACCATTCTTATTTTTTTGGGAATTTCCTTGAGAGTAGAGAGACTGGAAATATTTGTAGAAATTAGCCTTGAAATAGGGAATGAGACTGCCGACTAGACGCGGGTCCAATGTTTCATTTGGATTGAATTATTGGTTATACTTGTCTGAGTTTTGGCATAGGCTTATTAATAGTTAAGAAAAAACGAGTAGAATCCGTGCCAGTTACCATGCAAAACCTTCACAGTTATACGCCATAAAGCTCTAAACAGGGAGATAACAAATTTGTTCCTTACTAAATTCTTTGGACAACGACTACAGAAAAAAGAAATACGTCTAATCAAGTGTGATTTGAGCGTTTTTGATTATAAACCGGTAGTATAACCGGCGAGTACTTGCCGTCTAGGCACTAGGATTTAGAATTAGCCGAATAGCTGAGCGTAATAACAATATGATTGGAGAGATTAGCTCTCTTGCCACAAGTACCAGGATTGCTTAAATGGTTGTAAGCCCTAAATAGGTAATATGGGATGTCAACTTTGGCCTATGTTTTACATGGATTTGGTCTGGTTCTGGTATGAAGTATCGTATGGGTTTTGATCCCTCAAGATCCAATTTTAGATTCATAAACTTGACTGGAAAGGACTTAAATAGCTATCTGGTAAAAAGAGGTTCTAACAGTGTAGTGCCCGAAATGGTAGATTAAATTTCGCGAGATGTCTGGATATAGGGGAATAGAGGCGGTATAGACAATTCACGTGGTTGGGTTGCAGCCAGTAAGTCTTCGAGATCCAATAATAATCTTTCACCTGTACGAGTTTATTTGCGATGCATGAGAAAATAGGAGGGGTCTAAATCAGACTTGTTTGTGGTGATCCGTACCAAAAGTCAAAGAAATATGTATGTGTAAATGTGTGGGCACAGAAATCCGGCGAAGTATCGGGAAAAACAAAAGAATCCGTGCGAGTATCTGAAAAAAAACCCGATGATTATAAAGAATACGTCAATCATGTCGGTGACTACCCCACAGGCAAAAATGGATAGAATCAGGGCGGGAGCGCTAGGGAAAAGGTAGCACATCCGTGCGCCGCATGTATTTTTCATTAAGATTCCCAATTTTTGATGCACAATGTAAAAACTGTCATCGACGAGCATCACATGATAAAATTGTATGCTTAGCGGCTTCCATAACTAGAATGTGATTTACTAGGAAGAGCTGACATCTACTCGCATATATAAACTGGAATCGTACAAAAAGAGAGGGGGGTAAAGGTAGAATCCGGGGCGATCAGGGGGAAAACGCGAGAGATACCCTTGCCAAAATCTCGTTATCCATTATAGAGATCAGCGGGAAATTCGAAGGTTTCTAGAGCTTCGAGTTAACTTACGCATGGGCTTCTAATAACAGTTCCAGATGAAGTACCCATCCTATTGTATAGGGGAAAGGGAGGGGGTGTCGGAATTATAAGGGAGAAGGGGTGCAATCAGTAAAGTACCTGAAAAATAGTAGAATTGCTCGGGCTTTAGGAAGCTTTAATGCCCAATAGGATTTCTTTTGCTTCTACCGGGTTGCGGAATAAGGTAGATCCGTGCAAGTATCTGAAAAATTTCGCGCGCTAAGTACTACACTATTAGATATTAGTTCTAATTTTATTTCTCCTAGTGAGTCAGCTTCACATGGTTAGCCCTTGTGGTTTTGAAAAAATTGGTAGGGGTGTGGGGTTTTTCTTCTCTTTTCTCCTACTTGCTGATTGGGCGTCCTAAAATAGTACCGAGAGGCTGCGGCTGAGTACTGGGAAAGTTAGTATCCGTGCTGACAGTATTTGGTGCGGCAATAAATCCTGCCAGACAGTCATTACCTTTTAATTGTGATCTTGCTTATTTACCCATAAAAAAAGAGAATGAAAAGGTGTCTCACATGGCTAGATTGCCCTTGAAAAATCTTGATTTATATACACATATATTGTAATGCTTAGCCTTAACTGATTGAGATATTTCTCGAGCGAGTAGAATCGACATCTAGCGGGTATCAATAGGTGATTATATATCCATGATCTGAGTCCTCAGACATATAACAAAAACTTCCCTCTCGATCGCTGATCTGATACCGAAAAAATAGCGTCTAATCAACATGGTTATGAGTACCTTTTTTTGAAACGTAGAAGATCTGGTATAGAGAATAGCGCGTGTGCAGACATGAATATTGAAATCATCCATTTGGAGAGGCACACATGATTAATTCCAGGTCTGAAATTTCAAAAAACTAGTAAGAATAGAAAAAATTAACCTCGATGATTATAGAAGAATAGTCTAATCAGAAATGGTGACTAACCCTGAGAAAGTGAGATAGAGATCACGGGCAGTAAGGCACCTCATCATGGGGAAGGACACGGATCGAATCCGTCCAGTATCGAAAACACTATGTCTCGTGGGAATTAGTTAAAGATGAAGGGAAGGAACAGATAGTGAGATGTACCGGAAAAAGGGTCCAAGTACAGGGGTTGTATGCACACCTATTTAATTGGGAGAAATTGAGTGGGGTTGTGTAATGATATGTTGCCACATGCGATGTGTGCAGCGATGAAAACGACCTAAACGAAGATGAAAGAAGGGTTAGAGTGATGGAAAATCGTAAAATCTGCGCGAGTAATCCAAAACGTTCCCAGAAGAAGAAATTAGGAGTCGTAGGTTAACCAGATGAAAGAGATGAAAGAGAAAGAAGAAGTATGCGCGAGAATCGAGATGATGTGCCGGTCAGTTACTTTCTTAACCGTGGTGTTTGCTTGCTAATTATTTAAAACTAAAAAAGAATGTGGAGAGAAAAGAGTTATGGAAAAATAGTAGAATTCTGGGCGACTACAAGAGGATCACAGCTATGGTCTCTCACCCAATGGAAAAGTAGCATACTCTTACGCCGCAAATAAACAAGGAAAAAAATTGAATATTCGCACAACAAGGGATTAGTGGAGATGAAGATGAAATTGTTATTTATCTGTATTCATGTATATGTATAGTTCAGATTCTAGTGTAAATTGTGTATTGTACAGAAAATGTAGGATATTTGTTGCCCTAACCTTTGTAACGCGAATCAAGTGCTTGGTGAGAAAATTAAAAAAACAAGAGGGGGTGAAAGATATGTTAGCAGATCACGAGAGTACCCATGTTGTCGAGGTTGAGTTTTCATGTTAGTGAATTTAATGTTGTGTATTGAGACTTATAGAACTGCTACTTAGTATAGGACACCAAGTAAACAAGTACCCGTAATTTGAATGATTGAGGTTACTTTAAAATATATAATATATAATATATTATATATTATTTGAAGTGGATTCTGGGTAATGATTTGAGAAGATATCATGACACATATGAGTTATTTCATATTAGTTGAAAGTTAATAAATTATTTTGGACTAGCCGCAAAAAACTGCGCATAATTACACAGAGAGAAGAGTGTGACTCTGATGTCACCAAGGAAAGTGTAACAGAAGAGCCATTGCGCGGCTCTATAAGAATGAGGCGCGGTTTGTTTCCCATGCGTATGTCTCGAAAATAGACTTTCGTCCAGACAATTCAGTGATAAATATTATACAACAGAACAAAAAAAGTGGTGTCACTACCATGCGATTAATGTTAGAATGTGAGTACTGAGAAATGGTAGAATCCGGGCGAGTATCCCTCGAGTATGGTGTGAGGTGTAAGGGAGTATACACAGTATATTTAATATTGGCCGTAGTTATCTGCGATGTATGCTAGAGATGAAGAAATACCCTATTGATTAATAAGAAATAGTTTAGCTTTAATGTTTTTTCGATCATAATTTAAGCTATATATCAGTGTGACTAGGCGCATTTATTTGCGTATAAAAAATATTTTATTAATTTTTTATAAAAAAGAAGCACTAGCATGTGGATTGATCAAATCTGAAGACGTATCACTGGTGAAGAACAACATAGAAGAATAGCAAATGCTATGCCAATATTTCCCATTTGTCAACAAAACTCAATATAGGTTCCAACTTGTCTTCTTCATCTACACGTATGCGAGCCATAAAATCCACTCTTAATAATTCTGTCTATATCGCACCCTAGGCAAATCTACTTTCCAAAAAGCTCTACTTTGGATGTTGCATAAAAAAATTATTTTAGATCAATCAATGGACTTTTAGAAGAGAAAAAAGGGTCCAATCGTGTGAGTACCGAAAAATGGATAAAATAATCACGAGTGTGAGCCAAGGGTCTCACCTTCTCTCTAAAACCTATAAGATAACTCAATACACAGGATTTGTTAATGTTATCCAAGGTGAGAGTCCTGGTGGTTCCTCGAGGAAAAGGATGTTAGTACATAGATGATGTTCGACTATATAAAGAAGTCCAATCTTTTTTATTTATGAGTATATTCATAGATCTATTGGCCCAGCTTTGGCTAAGGTGGGTTGGCTTTTGTTCCTTTTATTTTGTAACTTATGGAGTATTATTTTAATTAGGTAGATTTGGTCGGGCGACTACCGTGGTGAGAGGGAAAAGGTAGAACTTGTCCAGTAGCAAGTATTGCTTTGAATAGCAATGGTTGCCTATTTTGGTATTCTAAAAAAAAAAAATAAATACTCACAACACGACTACAGGGTCCCATGTATAATAAGTCTAGATCCAGCAAGTTGTGTCATTCCCCTTATATTTGCCTCACTTGAATGTAGCATGATAAACAAGGTAGAATGAACAACGGAGAGAGACGCGATGTACGTGGAGGGGACAAGGCTTTCATCTTTACTTATAGTATCCCTAGTGTGCGAGAGTAACAGACACATAAAACCCTACTTACACCGACAACTGTTCACACAGTATGAAATCTTCCTTGGACACATTTTCTCTTAAGTAAATAGAGTCAACAGTGTGATGCCTTGAAAAAATGGTAGAATGGCGTATTTGTACTTTGATAACTAGGTAGTAATCTCTTGCGTATCCTCAAGTTGCATCCACCAAAGGAGGAGAAAATCTTTGCGCTCTATGGATCGGAATGTATCATGATAGAAAGGTGTCTAATCATGTATTTAAAGTCTCGTTAGAGATAAAAGGGAAAATAGTAATAAAGCAAGTTGTAAAAAGAAATGTGGTAAGTAGAGAATAACGAGTAGTCGAGTAATCGAAAACAAGAATCCGTGGAGGACGAGAGATTATACAAACTGAGATTAGAGATAAGTTTGAGCGCGTCTTGCGAGATAATTTAATGAAGAGTATTTTATTTACACATACAGTTGTTAACTAATCCGAAACAAAAAAAGTTAGATCATTATCGAATTAGCAAAGCGTAAAATGAGAGATACGTGTATAGATCCATAAACGTCAAAAGGTAGATTATGCTCTGGTAGCCATTTCAAATCAATAAATGAGATAACTTCTCGAACGAGTACTATATTGTATATGCACAGAAGAGGTTCCCACTAATCAGTGCACGTAACTTCCACTAGTTTGAAGAGAGAAATATGTAGAGGAGTGCATAACGGAATAGCGAAACCTTAAAAAGTAAGAGAGACACTAGAATAACTAAAGTAAAAATTCTGAGAGCTCACTCGAAAAGAGATGTAACTACAACAACAATATATACGTATATCCCTAATATCAATAGATGAGATACCCGAGAATAAAAAGAGTCCAAAGTTTCAGTGCTATTATCTAATAAGTACCATTTATAGTTTATGGTAATTTCAAAAATTTTAATTACAATAATTGTTATAAGAAATTATATAGTAACAATATTCCATAGTAAAAAATTAAATTTTAAAAATAGAAACATAACTTGAAAAACAAACAATTTTTTAAGGCCTCTATGCCTAAAATATATGAATAATAGTAAAATTCGGCGACTCCGGGATGAAAGACTGTAGTTGCGGTAGAGAATTGCCATCATAGGCTGGCAATGGAAAAAAAGATTATGAAGTCTCTGAATAAAGTTAATGTCCATAAAAAAATATCTAGCCCAATCATATTCAAAAAAAAATTTCTCACCAACACCGACTTAAGAAGAATAGGTCTAATCAGAGTCGCATGATTTGTGCGAAAATCAATGAATAATATCTGAGAGAACCCCAGAGGTGTAGACGATGAGTAAACTACTGGGATGGTTAGAGAGAATCCTGTATAGAAATCAGGACGACCGTCAATCCACTGGACAAAGATAGCCATACTCCCGAACCAGTACCGAAAAAGGTCTCAGCAGTGATGAGTTGTCTGCTTTGATAGAACACAGGTAGATATCCGGGCGAGTATCGCTGAGAGGGAAAAGGTAGAATTCTATTCTATTAACGTTTGTTGCGAGTGCAATGGAGAGATCAAAAACTGTTCACACATGGCAATCTATAGGCGTCACCGGATGGTCAAACGTTTTGAATCTAGAGAAAATACAAACACTGTTCTTTTAAGATCCTATATCCAGTGATTATCTATTTTCTTTTTCTTTTCATTAACAGCCTTTTGTAAGTAAGACTTTGATTTGTTTAGGTATTTAGAGATTTTATGGTGTAGATAATCCGGGAGCGTAGTATCGGCTTGGACCTAAGACACGAATTCCGATGCGACTTGTATTCTTTTTTCTGTATAATATCTGAGTAGGACTCACGATGAAGAATTGTGAGGAGGTTATTAATAAGTCTAATCTATCAGTTTCGAAAAGCCATATTTACAGAGTATATCAATGATAATTTGATCATGTAGAATCCCCGGGAGAGCATCGGATTGCCTTAGTCTGCATATTGTTGTATAGAGACCTCATTAGCGAGGAATCGCGCATTGTCCAGGGTGCCTATGCACATGTTTTTGCACACAAACTGTCTTTTCACTTGAGCGATATCATAGAAAAGCCTGAAGAAAAGTTACAATAGTGTGAAGCTGATTACCCTCTGAAAAATGGTAGAGTATAAAGACCGGGGCGACTACCCTTGTGTTGTTGGTGGGTTTAGTTAATATAACGTTAAATTATCTGCGCGCCTTTGTATGATAATTCCTCAATAAACTCTCTTTCCCTGGGTAATATATGTATTAATATATACCAGAATTAAATCGATCTATTACATCTTTGTATTTACAACAATTTCCAAATTCTGTTGCAGATGAAGATGTATAGTACCACCCTCAAAAGCTAGCCAAAAGTCGAGTCCCACCAACTAATGTTTGTGTGATGCCTCCTGCGAATCAAGTGGGCATGGGTTCCGGAAAGAATCATATAATTTGGCAATACCTACCAATGTATGTAGACACTTCTTCTGCGCAGGCGACTCAAGAGCCCTTGTGAAATCCACATGCCACTAAGCAATCTGAGTGCAAGTAACCCCCCCCCTCGAAAAATGTTTCCCAACGACTACAGAAGAATAGTCTAGATCAGAGTGATTTGCCGGAAAAAATGTAGAAACCGGGCTAGCCTATATCAGAAGAGAAAAAGAGATGTCTATAAGAAATATAGCCCGATTAGCGAATAAAAACTATTGTCTAAAAAACCTACATGACTCTCTGACAGCGCACCAAGTTACCGACTCTCATCTCAGTTAGACTGAAACCTGGAATATCTATAGATCAACTGAACAAGTGTGAGTGCCGTATAGATGGTTAGGCAAGTATCTTTCATGGGTCTGAAGACACTGAGGCTGTAAAAAAAGGTAGGATATGCGCTGCGAGCCCTCTGTTTGAGGGTAACAATCTTATACCGCGGGCAATCGAGTTACCCACAAGTTCAAAAGAGAGAGTCTAATCAGTGAGTGTGAAAGGTTACTTGTACTACCACGAGAAATTTAAATTCTTTCTCGTGCATGTTGCATGTTAACTGTCTGTTCAAAATGCAAATGCACCTATGAAATATGCTATGAAATTGTAGATTATGATAGTCTGTCTTGCCGAGGCGAGCAGTACTCCGGAAGAAGTTGCACAGATCCGCAAGCATCTCGCGTGTGCCCGGGCTTCCTCGTCCACAAGCCTTGGATTCATCCCAGAGAGCATACACTAGTACATGTTCCGCTTGCCTATGACTCAGGCTATGAGCAAGAATAGTCTAATCAGCTCACGACTTAAGCGCACTGCAACATTGAGAAATGGTAGGCACTTTATCCGTTTCCCATACAAAATGTACTATCGCAGGAGGTAACGGGGAGAAGAGGTAGAATCTGTCGCCACTATGCTGCCGAATTAAACTGTCCTACGCTTCAACCTTACTATTCAAAAACTACAAACCCACGTATGAAAGCTGCGCTCTCATGCATTCAGTTACTGAGTCCTTAAACTCTCAGCCCTTATTCCTGTTGTTGAAAGTACATGCAGTATTCCTAGTCAATTCACAAGTTACTGTGAGAGAGTGCACGGCGACTACCGGGAGCAGAATTGTCACCGCTAAAATATCTGTCTCAGTCAAGCAACCCTTCAGGAATACTCCAAAAAACGTACTCCTCCGCATACTCCAGATATTAGACACACTATTGGTAAATGGCTACCATGCTCCAGAGTACCTCAAGGGATAACAACGATGTTCTCTCTCTAACAGGCTATATTCAAAAATTATTGCAAGCCCTTTGTATTCAGGTAGTGATGATACGTATGGCAATATCGTTGCTACTCTTAAAGAGATCAGTTTTTTGTGCCTGCACAGTGCTTGTGACATTGGAAGAGAGTAGAATCGAGAGTTAATGTGTTTTCGTGCTAATGCGAACTCACCACATATAGGCGAAAATATGATTAATTATGAGAGCAAGCCGTTAACAAAAGGTTATCGGCCTCTCTTGTAGACTTTATAGAAAAATTTCCAACGACTACAGACTCAGAATAGTCAGAAATATCTAGCCATATATGCTAGTGATTGCCGCAAATTGACCCTTAGAAAGCACTGAAGGAAAAATAAATGGTAGATAACAACCCGGAGCTGGAACTTGTAACTAGGAGAGCTTGGAACACAAGGTCTATCAAATCAATGTTAGAATGCGATGGCACAAAAGCAGTATGATATCGAAAAAGCCTCGCCGAATAATAACAACGTACAAAACAAATATGGAAAATCTGATTGGGTTGAGAACACAGGTTGTTGTGTCCCAACAAAAAGCATCAGCAGAGTGAGTGGTGTCAAGCAAGATAAAAGTGCTTTGGTTATGACCAAAGCAGGAGGGCGAGTACCGGGACAGAAAAACGGTTTAGAGATCCGGCAGTCTCGAAAAACTTTCCCGAATTCATTAGCAGAGGTTCGACAGATAGAAAGGTCCGTGAGAGTCAGTGGATAAAAGTATCTTGTAGATAACCTTGTAATGATAGCATGAGTGGTGCCACAGGCGAAACTGTATTCGGAAAAACAAGAATTTGTGCGTCATGTTTCTTGCCAGAGTATCGAAAAAAAAATATATGACCTATCTCGACGTGATCCTAAAGCTACAAGAAAAGAATAGTCTAATCAGTGGACTACCCGTGATGATAATTCCTTTTCTCTTATTTGTTATTGATACTTTCTCTTGGTGCGTGGTGTAGCTATGCGAGTACGGGGAAAGGAAATATATTTGTTCCCGCGTGCCATCAAAATCTCAAAAGATCATACTCATGATCTCGCACAGTACTACTTATTGTAAAAGGGTCCAATCAAGTGTGATGTTTAGCGAACCTGAACAAACGGATTTATAGACATGAATTCCCTGGAAGCGTACTAGATCCTGTGGAACTTATACGTTAAAACCTAGCGCGAGTATCAAAAACTAGCATTATGGTTTTCAAAGTTCATGTTCCCAGTTGATTTGGTACGCTTCTATTTTCTTCTGATAGAAAGACTTTCGAATCCTATGGTTTACTATTTAAGTATATAGTACTCTTTGTGCTTGTAAAATTTGAGGATTGAAAATAGTAGAATTCGGCGACTAGCCGGGAAAGGTAGAATCCGTCAGTATGCAATGTTTTGTATTGCGAGATAAGAGTAATGTGTCCTTCATAACACGTCACATAGGAGATATCGGGTTATATGAGGTGGTGGCCATTATGTCTATCCAGGTGTGATTGCCAAAATGAAGAAAATGGTAGATAAAGAAATCCAACAGACTTGAATTTTAATGAGGATGGGTGTGCTGGAGCCCTGATGACTGGGAAGGTTATTACAAAGTCGTTGCGAAGTACTTGAAAATAGTGTGTCTGCGGAAAAATGACACGATCAAGTAACACACTCTGTGAAAAAGGATTCTCAGTAGTTTTAGAGAGCCGGGAAAAATGGTAGAATCTTGCCATGCGCACTTGGAGCGGTGTAACGCGCGTCTCTCAAACTCTTCTTAGCCCAAAACCAGGCGTCTCACAAGCTTCGTCGCGCATGTCTCCTTGTATCACTAACCTGCGCGAAACTTTGGAAGGAAAGAATGGATTTTACCAGAAGTATAGAGCAGCGCCATAATACAAGTAGATAGAGTACATTCTGTAAATTTGAACCGCACTTTCTGCTTCCGTCTAATTATTGATGTGAGTCCACAATCTCATTAAACCCAACTCACCGCGCACGAGAACAGCAGGGACAGATTAGAAAACAGAAAGAATCCTGTGCCAGAGCTATAAACATTACGCGATCCGGTATACAAAAACACCACCCCAGTGGTGATTCACTACGCACGAGAAAGTACCCCCACCGTCTAACGATAATGTGAGATCACACAAGCTCGAGGAAATGGTAGAATCCAATCCGCCAGCACAGTGAGAGCTGGTAAGGCTACCTTGTATGGGTGATGAACGCGAGGTCACAATAGGTAGTAAGATCCGAGTGCCAGTTATAACGATATCAAGCTAGTCTCCGAATGCCTAATCTGAACGATATATGAGTCCATATATCTCTTGGTTTAACACACTTTAAATTGTGTGTGAAATATCTACAGATGGACGGGACAAGAAAGGATGTCATTACTGGAAGAAAATTGAGTAGAACATCGCGATGACAGAGACCTTACCAAGCCAGGTAAGCTTAATTACTCCGCCGTGTGTAAAATAACGTCACTATACTCACTACAACTAGGTATCGTTGTATTAAAATTTTGATCGTTATCCAAAACGCTCACACACACCTGTGCAAGAGATTTGAGTTTACCGGAGAGAAAGACTTCCATCAGTATATCATTTTTGGAGTATAGCTGATAAAGAACTACCAATCCGTTGAATTTTCTGTTATCCAAGGGAGGACACACTTTTGTTGAGAGACAATAAATAATAAGATGATTCAACGGATATTATAACGCACACAGTCGCCAAACAATTATGCTTATGGTTGTTGCTTATATGCTATTAGATCTCGTCTACCTGTCAATGGAAGACACAGTTTCCAACAAAAATATAAATATCTTCCAACGACTACGAGAAGATAACTGTCCTTTTGGAGGCTAATTTCCAAAAAGTTCAAGTATATTCAACATTTTCTTTTTCTACTGGTAGATGCTAAGATAACAAATCGGTGTAGCAATCCGGCGAGTACTAAGCAGGTACAAGTTTGAAGAGAATCAGGTTTAGCGATCAAATTCATCCAACGGCGAAAAAACTCTCGTCACAAATACCATAGTGTTCCGTAGTACAAGTACCTTAGTTGTTTCAAATGAATTGAAAAAGGGTCAAGCAGTTTGTGAGTGTCGAAATTGAGCTGGTATTATGGTAGAATCCTTCTTCGCCCTATGCCCGTAGATTTTAACCGGAAAAGGTAGAGTGTTTGCGGTCGTTTTGGATGGGAGCGAAGGCGATAGCATCGTCGCCGAGACATCGCGCCGACGATATTTTTCCAATTGAGTAGAGATTGGTTAGTGATACCGTCTTGTTAATGACCAGGATGCATGTGATTCAAACTTTGAACCAGTCAGCTCTTCTGAAAAATTCGGTTATCTATTGGATACCACAATCTCTTCATCTGGTTGATTCCAAAAAACGTAATAGAATTTGTGCAGTATAAGTTCCATTTTGATACATTAAAAATTTGTTTTTGTTCAGATGAACTCAGTGATGCCGCCATTGACGAGAGGATAATCGAGAGCAGACATTTCTGGCGAATGGCTCTTGCTGAGCTTAACGTACAAGAGGTTCAGAGTCGAATTGCCATAAAACTCTTCATCATCCTCTTAGCGTCCGACGAGTCCAGAAAAAGAGCTCGAATCAGTGAGCGACAGCGAAGTGCCACACAAGATTGGTAGATCGGCGAGTACCGGGAATGGTAGAATTCGTTGATTTAGTCCCCGCACGCACGTGTATTTCCTGTATTAAAAACTAGTTTCACCCGACGAGTCACTTGAGTACACATCGCATAAAGACCCTGTTTATGACCATTCCGCATATGAGGTGATGGAAGTACGCGAAAAATGGTAGATTTCGAGCGAAGTACCGGGAAAAAGGTAAATCGTGAGGCAGTATTTAGTATCGAAAAGGATCTTAGATTACCCGACGATAACAGGAGAAACCATTCTCCCCTCAGATACGAATCAAGCTAAGAATTATTGAGATACACACAAATGGTAAAATCAGGCGAGTACCGAAATAGGAATTTTTGGATGGTCCTTTTTAGGGAAATAGGTAGAATCGGCTTGCCAATTGAAGTAATACAATTCGGTAAAAAACGACAAATTTGCTTATTTGGTTGTTATTTCCTGACGAGTCCAAAAAGAATCCAATGAGTGGTGGGAGTGAACTGCAATCCCCAATTCCATGAATGATAAAAATGGGTAGATTCTCGAAACCGAGTACCTGGGAAAAGGTGTGTTGTAGCGAGGCCTTTTTGAACTGTAATCCGAGAGGCCATGGGGTGCTGTGAACTTGTGCATGGATGGTGCTAATTCCAAAAAAACACGTAGTACACAGACGAGTACAGAAAAAGAGTCGACTATTAACACTGTGAGTACCGCAACATCGTTATAATGAATACAATTGTGAGGTTATCTGAATCCAGGCGATTACCCGGGAAAAGGTAATCCCGTGCAAGTAAGGCTGGCAGAATAAGAATACAAGGTATTCCACATTGTAACTAACACAGTGTAAATCGAACGAGTGCAGAAAAAGAGTTACGTGTCTATAAATTCAGTTGAGTGCGAAAAATCGTAGATGAATCCGGGCGAGTAACTGGTCATATTGAAATGTACAATATAATAGAAATACCGTGGCGATTATTAATAAACTTAGAGACACAAGAAACTTCGAACACCGATCAATAGCGGACTAATATACATCATGAATGACAATGACATGCCATGGATAACAATGGGATGCGCTTCAAGGTACTATCAGGAAGGAACTTGGAGTATAAAAGGGTCTAATTAATTAACTAACTATGTGTGGAATACTCGCAGCTTCAAGGAGCGAAACTAAATACATCATGGTAGCACGAGCATACCCGGGATCAAATTGAAGAAAAAACAATATAGACCGAAAGTGACGTTGACTTCCTTGCATGGGTTGAGAATCACAGTTTATTTCTGAGATTAAGTAAAAATATTCGAGAGTCCTAGAAGAATGTGGGCTTATCTCTCATTCCAAAAAATAATATTCCGCTATGTATTTACCGAGTACCCATATTATCACATTTCAATCAAAATCAACGAAAACACAGAGTCCTAATTCCACAAGTGAGTAACAAGAAAAATGGTAAATCATAAGTGCAGGAATAGGTCGACACTATCCACGAGTGAATAGAGACAGAATCAGGGCACTTTTGAAACTTTGAATGGCTCACTCGAAAACGTTGCAACGATCGCATGTTATAACTCCAAGCCACCGAACAATAAAGGCAATTTTTCAATGTATATGTGAATCAGTTTCAGATGAAGCGGCTCGAATCAACTAGCATTTCCCGAAAAAATGAACACGACCATGGCGTCAGCAGTATCGGGACAAAGCTCACAAAGGTTTCAAATAGAGCATATCCTGTACCATTATTCAATCCAATTTCAATACGAAATCAACCCAGACAAACACAAAACTATTTCTCCTGACGTATGAGTATAGAAAGAATAAAACTAACAATTCAGCGTGTGAGCTATCTCCAAAGGAAAATGAAAAATGGTAAAGAATTCCGGGAGTGAACACCACCAGGGTGTATAAAAGACATATTTAAGGATCCTACCCATTTTGACCGAAAGATTCAGCACCAGATTTTCAGAGACAAGTTTTAGCTTAGGTTTTTTTTAACCAAAATATCGAAAAATTGTCCCACGTGTGCACAGATAACAAAATAGTAACTCTTGAGATCTTAGTAGAGATAGTTCCAAGTAAGAACCGTGACATAGGTAAAATAATGAAAACACTAACAATTAGTCAAGTAAATCAAAAGAAAACGGATTCCCACGACTATTCTCTACAATGTTATTAGCTCTTAAATTTCAGTACATGCACCAAACCACATGTATCTAATACTCTTAGATTAAAGTAAAAAAATGGCATTCTCAGTGTCCGTCATTGTGTCTTCACTCGAATCCCCACCTTTCTTCCAAAAAAAATATTTGCTTGATTGTAACTATTATAAAAAGTAGTTCCAAAAAATAATTTTTTAAGAAACAATTTTAAAAATCATTCCCTAATGTTTATATAGAATAAATTTATTTGAAAACCTTAAATGTTTTAACCTATTTAATATTTTTGAATATATTTTTAAAATAATTATTCTATCTGGATGCTTATTTTTAATTATTCTACATTTTTATATAATTAATTTTTAAACAATTATAAAAAATAAATGAAAATAACTAAAAGATATTCCTTTCAAAAACACCCAATTTTTTATTTTCTTAAGAAAACAAAAATAATTTCTAAGTTCAAATTGTTTTCTTTTTTATTTTTTTTTCTAAAAAAAAAAAGAAAAAGTCCTTGAAAACAGTTGCTAAACTACCCTTAGCCCTCCCTAGTGATTCTTACCCAAAAATCTTTCAGTCGTGCCCTTGTTTGCCTAAAAAAAAATGGGAGAATACCCTAAGGTGGCTGGGGAAAAAAATGACCAATGAGGTGGCGTTAAATTGTGATATTATGTAAAGGGCTAGGGTTAAAATTTGATAATTCCTCCAAAGGCCTTTTTTGTGTAAATGCCCAATACTACCTTAATAAGTGAAAAGCAACGTAAAGTAAAAGCAACAGAAGTAAAAAAGAGTTTATTCTCCCTTTCTTTACCTACCTGGAGCCGAGTTGTGGAAGAAAAGAGGGAAAGGAAAAAAGGTGCGACTTCAGGTCATTCTCTGCAACCGATACACAAAACTTGTTTTTTTTTTTTTTGTGAATCTAGCAGAAATCCATTAATAGGTCAGTTTTTTTTTTTTTTAATACAAAAAAAAACGTCAGTTTATGGAAAAATAAATAAATAATTTAAAAATCGGATTGAATGAAGGAAAAGTTAATAAATTTTAACAATGTAGTTGTAAGAATATTAGATCTCAAATATTGAATGAGGTTTTGAGAAAGAAATTACAATTTTTTTTTAAATGTTATTTAAATTTATTATTTTAATTTTTTTATATTATTTAGGTCATATTGAAGATGTGTTTTTATTTTTAATTTATTTTCTCGGTGGGTTGTTTGATATGATTATTATTGATTTCCATTGAAAAGGTTTGCACTTTATTTTTGTTGTTAAGACTTTTTGACATGATTGAAGGAAAATGTTCTCAGTTGTTTCATGCTTGTTTGGGGACCCACTTTGTTTGTGTATTTATAAACATATTTGGATTGTCATTGAAAACTGAAATCCCCTTTGTACGTGACCACTTTGTCTTTTATTATGAATTTGTTAAAGAGTTAAGATCACTATATTTTTGTTATAAATTTGTTACCTTTTTATATAAGTATTATTTTGGTATGATGAGTCGAATGCCTAGTAGTTTGAAGGTTGTGTAAAAGAACCATTATTTCAGTTATAAAGTATAAGTACAATACAAATGCAATATAGGTTACAATGAAAAAATATTAACATTATGATACATTTACAATATACCAAAATGACAAAATATTGAATTATTTTTTACTGAATTGGCATTTCTAGGCTATCATGTTGTATTCCTATCATAAAGCATCCTTGCAAGCCAAAAATTATAAAAAAAAACAACAACAAAAATACACTATTGTAATTTCTATACATGAAGTTGTTGATGATAATCCAATGATGGATAAAAAAAAATCTATAAAATAATTTTTTTATATAAAAATATAGAGGTATAGGATAAAATACAGTACAATTACAATACAAATACAATAACATTACGATACATTATGATAAGGTAAAATTTTGAAAATGGTCAAATTTCTTATGAAACTAATGGCAATTATGGGTTCTTCCCCTGGCATATCCCTAACATGTATAAATTACAGTACAATATTGTTTTATTATTAAAAATATGTCTCTCAATTGATTATGATTTTTCATTTGTTTATTTTTTATTCGGTTGTAAAATTTTCATTGATGTAATATTGTGAAATAGTTTTGATCGATAATCCAGATGATGGATAAAAAAAACATCTATAAAAGTTAATTTATTTTTATATAACAAAAGTATACGAGGGTATAATAAAATACAGTACAGATTACATACAAATAACAATAACATTACGATATATTACGATAAGGGTAAAATTTTGAAAATGTCAAATTTCTTATGAAACTGGGCAATTATGGGTTCTTTGGCATATCCCTAACATGTATAATATACAAAAATATGTTTTATAATTATAGTAAAATGTCCCAATATTGATTATAATTTCATTGTGTTTATTTTGTATTCGTTTTAAAATTTTCAATTGATTTAATATGTGCAAATAGTTGTTGATGATAATCCAATGATGGATAAAAAAAAAAATCTATTAAAATTAATTTTTTATATATAAAAAATAGAGGTATAATAAAAAATACTGTTACAATTACATAAAATACATAACATTACGATATATTACGATAAGGTAAAATTTTGAAAATGTCAAATTTCTTATGAAACTGGGCAATTATGGGTTCTTTCACTACTACAAAAAACTAATATAATGACGCTTCATTCCTTGGCGCTTCTTAAAAGTGTCAAAATTTAAGAAAAAAATGGGTTAATGTTGGCGCTCTAGGGATCTACATCAATGATGACGTTTTTTTATATTACAATGACGCTTCTTTTCCTTGGCGCTTTTTATGAGTGTCATTGTAGGGGTTTTTGTTATTTTGAAATACCTTGATGCTTTAAAGAAGTGTCATTTTATCTCCACCTATATAAACCTCTTTTTTATTCTCACAAATAAAATCCTCAAACCCTGATAAACATTCTCACACCTCGACAAGCACAAAGACATGGAGTCCATACCCACATCCCCAACCCACAGCAACTGTCAACGCCACCTGAGGTGTCGCCACTCTTGGATGTTTCTCCCTTACACCTCCGTGTTTTGTCCTCTCCTCCCTTGAGTCCTTTGTTTGTGGTTTCTACCCACAGATTGTAGATGAAATCATGAGATCTGGCAAGTTCTGATCTTGACAAGTTCAATCTCACTATGAACGAGCAATTGCAATGAGAAATCTTGAGCCTCTACAACGAAAATGGCCTCCAACTTTCTGAGGTTTTCTGTTTAGTTTTCAGATCTAAGAAAAAATAGCGTTTTTTTTTTAATCCAAGAAGAAATAAATATTTTTGTTTTATTTAGTTTTTCTGATACGGATGTAATGGAATTGTTTGTTTTGCTTGGTTTTTTTATCAGGAGAAAATGATATATACATAAATTTCTCTGATCTGGAGAAAATGAAATTTATTTTTTTTCTTTTTAGTTTTTTTGATCGTAAAAAAAAAAATATGAAATAAGGTTTTTAGTTTTCCTAATCTGGAGAAAATGAAACAGTTTTTGCACAGTTTTTTTTTTTAGTTTTTTTATATGGAGAAAATGAAATAGTTTTTTTTTTCTTTCTGATTTTGAGAAAACAAAATAATTTCACGTTTTTCTTAACAAGTTAAAACAATTATTACTAGCGAAAAAACTCATTTTTTCACATTTTTCTTTGATTTGTTCATTTTAGACATTTATCAGTACTCTATCCCTTATCTCAAGAAAAAAAATTTTGATTTTGTTCATGATCATTGTTGACAAGGTTTTGAATTTTTATAAATATACTGAAGGTTTGGTCAATTTGAATTTTTCAACTAAATATAAACTTTTTCCTTATTTTTAATTTATTTTTTTAGCTTTTAGTTATTTATTATTATCATTAGTTTTTTTGGTTTGACTTGATCTTGAACTTAGAATGGTTCAAAACCATTAGAGATTTGAATCTTTGTCGTATACTGATCTTATTTTTAATTACATTGTTCAAAATTGAACCAATGTAATCAAAATCAGAAAAAAAATCCGTTAAATGAGAAATTATATGTTTTTGAACAGATAACATTATTAAGAGAAGATGTTTAAGTGATCTAACAATGTGCATTGACAGCTAGTGGAGAAATGAGGTGCTCTGTTCCTACATTAGAGAGAAGAGATTTAGTCTTTGTCCTAACTTCTAAGTTCCCATCAGGCCACTTGGATGGCACGCATCTCTCTTAATTTATTTATTTATTTATTATTATTATTATTATTTCTTCTTGTTTGTTTTATTTAAATGGGAATAATTTATTTTTTAATGGTTTTTGTTGGTTTACAAGCATCAAATGGAGCGTTTTGGCCCAAAATGAGACTTGATCTTTTGGACATCATCTTAGCAAAGGTACAATCCTATTCCTTTACTTGAATTTATATATTTATTATTTTTATAAGTTTTCATTTATTGAAAATTGTGTGCCTAAAAAAATTGTATGCCAATATGAAAATTAGTGGATTGTGTTATCTTCTAGTTGAGTGATATGATGTTGAGGATTAAATGAATTTTTTATTCTCTTTTACATGTGGGTTATGGTGCAGAATCTCTCGCACACGAGTAGCCTTGTTATTCCTCTTTTTATTTCATTTATAAGAGTATGGAGAATTTTGATGTTGCGGGTTGTGTAATTCAATTGTGATGTCTCTACGTATTTTTCAACATTAGATTTTTTATGTTGGTACTTAACATTTTTATCAATAGTCAGCCTTAAGGAGCTTTTAGCAAAACTGGATGTTGATGTACCTTTTACCTCCCTTGAAACACATTTAGATCTCAATCTATTCTCTCTTTGTAATGTTTTAGGTAAGGTTGGTTAATAATTTAGGGTTAGAGAATTGATAAATTTCTTCACTATAAAATAACTTAGAAGTATGGATTTGAGGCGATCCATTAATATTATTAACTAATTTTAAAACTCACAGTAGTTCTATTTAAAATTTCACAATAGTTACACTTGAGAAATCTTGACTATTTATAACCATGATATTTTGTTCTAACTCATTTTCTCTTATTGGTTTTAGGAGGTTCAACAATAATAGTCTCTCTAGACCATGAATTATGTCATATTTAGAAAAATATATTCTATCAAGTTTTTTATTTGTAATTTAGTAAAATTATATTGGAAGGAATGCATGGTTTTATCATATACATCATATAACATTAACACTTTTTAAATTCTTCCTCTATTAGTTTTTATAAATTTACTATACATAATGTTAATACTATTTTAAATAATTTTAAAAAATCATTTTATTTTTTTAATGTAATTGTTAGGAATTTTATTTTATTTTTTATATAAAATATATTATTATTTTTCTATTTAAAATTAAACAACAAAAAGGATACAAAAATGTAGAGCAAAAGATTAAAAAATATCGTAATAAACTTAAACCATTATGTTTTCTTTGTATTGTCCAAATATAGGAAAAAATAAAAGATATATATGCATACGCATTTATTTAGGGAATGAAAACCATGTCCTCCCATATATATATATATATATATATATATATATATATATATATATAATCTCATTATAAATTGGATAATTGAATACGGAAGATTCTAAAAATTTATATGATATATTAGGAAAATAATCTCATTATAGATTGCTATAAATATAAGGATTCTTGTTGTCATGCTCCACAAGATGCTTGGATATTGATTGAAAAAGAGTTTAAAGAATCAATTCTTTATGTCTTTTCCATTATTCTACGTACTTTCATGATTTTAAAAAATATAAATATATTCTTGAATGGGCTTTCTCTCTTTCCATTTCTATATTATTAAATAGTTTCTTTTTCTCTTTTCTTTTCCTTTTTATTTATATTTATTCTTTTTTTTTTTTTGGATCTTATTATTTAAAGCTTTTGATCAATATACTTGGTTTTGGGTTAACTATTGACAATAAATTTTCTAATGGTTCCCCTTGTCATTTTGTTGCAATTTAATATAATATGACCATATAATTATTAAAATATATGAGTGCTAATAGTGTGCTAATTTAATGGGTAATCATTTTACTAAAATATTTTTATCATGATATTTGTCTTTTATATTGGCTTAAAACTTCAAAGGGCATGTGATTTGTATCATGGCGCATAGGTTTTTAGTTTATTCAAGCTTAGAACTTTTTTTTTTTCCTTTCAAAAATGTAAATATATTATTTGAAACATTACAATGATTTCTTTATATGTTTTTTTATTATAACTATTATTCTATTTTTTTAGAATTAGATTGCTCTTTTACATGTTAGTTGTGGACTGGTAACTAGAAGGCAATAATTAGCTAATAGAAAGCCCTTTGATTAGTAAGTTAATTAGCAGTGAGAATTTTCTTTCTCTTATGAGTCCTACAATATTATTTCATTGTTATTGGTTGTGTTTTTTAGAAATAATGTTTTGTTTCCTCTCTGTTTGCAGGTTACAAATAAAAAAATCAATGCTCTTCAAGTTCCCAAAGAAGAGAAATTGTTCAGTTGAGCTAATGATTTCTTGACTAAATCATTATGAAGTTGAACTAAAGTTTATTGTATAATTATATTCATTTTACCAATTTTGCACTAATGTTGTGTTTTATATTGAGAATTGTCAATTCTGTTTTGAGATAATTATCACATTTTGTGATGAATTGTTTGTATAAGCCCTTACATTAATTACTTAGGACTTAAGTTGTTTGTTATATTTATTATTGCCAAATTTAATATATAAAGTTTGATTCAATTTTATGGTTTATGAATTATTTTTTATTATTTAATTATAGGAGATCCATTACTTTTTATAACAAATATTTTTTTAATAAAAAATATTCAAAGATGACACTTTTAAAACTGTCATTGATAAAATTTATCAAAGATGACGCTTGTATAAGTGTCAATGTTAACAATTTTCTAAAGCTTATTTCAATATAAAATGCTCAAAGATGACATTTCCATAAATGTCATTGTTAACGTAAGTCAAAGATGGCGCTTCTTTAAGCGTCATTGAAGGCATAAATCAATGATGGCGCTTTTTAAAAGCGTCATTATTGATTGAAACCTATAATGACAGGCGAGGAGATGACGCTTTAGGAAGCTCATTCTTTGCTTTCTTGACCTGTAAAAATAACGTCAAATTCCAATTTTTCGTAGTGTTTGCTATCCCTAACATGTATAATATACAACAAATTATTGTTATCTTATTATATAAAAATATGTCTCTCAATTGATTATAATTTTATTTGTTTTATTTTGTATTTCGTTGTTAAAATTCATTGATGTTGTAATATTGTGGAAATAGATGAATTTGATTAGCGGTGAAAAAGACGTACTTCTGAATTGGTAAATGGATTGCGAAAATTTCATTTATGCACCTTCATGAAGGAGGGTGAGATTTACCTTAAGGAGGATAAACAAATACAATTACCAAGCGGTGACAACAAAAAGACATGTACATTGGACCAAAGGATGTCATCTGGCTGAATTTGTTTCAAAGGCATGTGAAACGTTGGATATTAATTCAAGTGGAAATACATTCATTACCCACCCTTGAGTTTGATCCATCTGCACTTTCAAAAACAGTTGGATGATGATGAGGACATCAGATTGATGTATATCCCCCCCATATTTATGGATTATGCTCGATTTATGTATTAAAACGGACTCAGAGTAGAAGTTGAAGGAGATATAGGTCATGTGCAAAATGATATTCGGTATAGATATAATCTTGTATTAGTTGTCATTAATTTCCATTGATGAAAATGGTTTTAATATTAATAACTGAGTGGCTTATAATATGCGTCACAAAGTACGGAGGAAACACACTAATTTCAGTGCATCAAATGTAAGCAAACAAAGTCTAATTTAGGACTTCTCAAGCTTCCATGTCCAAGGATGTGCAGAAACTAAGTTATGCCACATGATTAAGTCTTTGTCCTCAACCTATTCTTGGGACTGCGCATAGTTTTCCTAATGCAGATGATTTAAAGAAATGCATATATACGTGTCATTAGTTGGTAGATTTCAATACAAATTCAAAAAGAACTCTCCAAAGCGAATCTTGTGTGCTGTTAGTGATTGGTGCCCTTTGGAGAAAACTGCTAATTCAGTAGGCACAACCAAAATTTTGAAGTTAACATCTCATTGAGTACACAATATTGTGCAGATGTTGAGTGTTCAGCCACACCTTCAATGCGGAATGGAGAGTTGCTCGTGTCATAGAGCAAGAATAAAAGCAACCCCTCAGTATTTCCCCGGTCAATTTGCAAAGACTTGGGTTCAGGAGTCGTATGGTGTTTCATTGAGTTATAAGCAAGCTTGGACATACAAAGAAATGGCAAAAAGAGAGAATTTATGGTCTTCCAGAAAACTCATATATGTTGTTCCATGGTTATGTCAAGAGATTGGTAACAATGTTATCCAGGAACGTATTGAATGAATTATAGCACACAAGATGGCATTTTTCGGCAATGTTCATTGCACATTTTTTTTAATTCAAGGGTTAAATGGGTTGTTCTCACCTGTTATTGCAATTGACTCAACTCATTTGAGTGGACCGTTTATGAGGGCCTTTATTTTCTGCAATAGCTTATGATGCTGATGATGGCATGTTCCAATTCATTAGGTTTGTAAGTCAGAAACACTAATGAATGGCTATGGTTTTGCAGAATTGAAGGGCATACTTCAATATAAAGAAGGTAGTCATAATACAGATAGGCGCAACAAGCAATCCTTCGTAGTGTTTCTCAACTTTTGGAGAAATCATGCATTGTTATCGTCATGTGAAGGAGAATTTTAAGTAGCTATGTTACGAAAACATAGTATGAAGGAAAAAAAATGTTAAATGGAGCATTGTTGTACTTGTATAATGTTGCGTATGCTAGTTGGATATGATTATGTTTAGTCATGAAAAATTAGAAAGACATAACATGACCGTGGCAAGTGGGGTTGAAGAGAACAGTCACACAATTGGCAATGTCGAAAGTTTGCCAAAAAACGATGGGATAAGATGACAACTAATCTTGCTGAATCATTCAATGCTTGGCTGAAGGAGGAACGTCATTACACAATTTTCAACTTAGTAATGACACATATGGATAAGTTTGCTCATCTAGCATGTGATCATATGGGTTCTACAGAAAATTGGAAAGCTGCAATTGGCCCAAAGACCGAGGAAAAGTTGTTGGAAAACATTATAAAGAGTGGGTCATTGCCTGTATATCCCTATGTTGGTGGTGTGTTTAAGGTATTCAATATGAAAGTATATGTAGACGTGAATTTGAGAGAGCGACGATTACTTTGTAGGCTTGGGCAAATGCCGGAATACCTTGTGAGCATGCATGTCAGCAATACGCCAGATGAAAACCAAGATGTTTATGAATATTGTTACTCATATTTCAAGCTTCCATGCAAAGAAGGTGATATATTCTGGGGGACACTTCAAATTCAATTCAATAATCCACAATATGCCTGAGTTGATGCTGATTGCGATGTGTTCGTTGATGCTCAAAGCAGTCGCCTTTATATCCTTCGCTTTACCCTTCCAGTTCCTCAAAAAAATCGGACCAACCTGGAAGGGGGCCCTTGGACATCGGTCGATTAAGGGAAGCGCCAAATTTTAGGTTCAAAAAAAAAGGCTTATTTTTCTTTTTGTTCACGATTGTTCAAAGTTTTTTGCAGCCCAATTTAAAAATTTCCGAAAGGGGGGGGGCCTTTTTTTTTTTTTTTTTTTTTTTTTCCCCATGGGGGCCAAAAAAAAAAATCATTAACCCGGCTCCATGATTCTAGTGTTATGCTTGTTGGTGAATCTCTCT
>JBAPGN010000453.1:0-19427 GCA_037355405.1 Vitis amurensis | reverse complement strand
TTTTTTTTTTTCTTTTTTTGGTAACACCATGCACATGAAACCCAAAAGTATAAACAACCAAAGAAACAGATAACCAATAAACAAAGCCCATTTTGTAGTGGTTTCCCTTTTTGGTTAAATTGATGAGAAAACTGTTGAGACGAAAGGAAATCAAACTTCAAATTTTTTATTCATGTTGTTTGGGTTTCTAAAGGATGCAAAACTAACTTCAAGCACCCAACGTCATTAAATCAGGCACAGGCAAGCTAAGATTCCAGGAAAGCAAAAAACATTTTGATAATTTTCTCATCTTCCAGCATTTTCTTTATGCCAATCACAGAATCCATCATCTCCTACCCCTGGGTTCCTTTTACTCATTGAAAACAAAGCATAAGTTTTAAAATTGCACAAATGTAGAATAAATCCATCATACCATGGAGAAGATTGGCAACCGAATATCAACTGTCTTCATCAATTCAGGCAGTGAAAAATCCCAATAACGAACAGTTCCATCCAGTGAAGAAGTCCAGCAGTAGCACAGGATTTTGCTGGAAGGAGTAAAAGCTGGAACCACTACAACCGATGTTACAAGTGCTGTGTGCCCTTCCAACTCTGTGATCTGCTATTCATAATAAAATCAATTGTGAGCCTACGCGCTTGAATCTTGAAACAAAGACTAAAAATAGAGTTTACAAAGAACAAAAAAAAACAAAAAGGACCTGCAAGCTAGTTGAAGTGCTGAAGATAGAGACGGTGTTGCCAGTGCAAACAAGCAACTTCTTGGCATCGTTTGAGAACACCGGAGGCGAAGAAACCAAACTCTTTCCTCCTTTGATCATTTTTTCTTTTAATCACAGAGCGGCGTCACAAAAAGATCATGCAATGGATCAATTTGAACTGCAACTCGCTTCACCTCAATCCAGCCCCACAAGAATGAAAATCTCAAAACAAATATACCTAGCAGACAACAGTCCAATCAGGAATATGTCACCAAGAAAAAAATACAAATAAAAAACTATAATCCAAAAAAAAAAAAATCCCAAAATACATTTGAGTTATTTCAAACCCTGTATGAAATTCCAAACAAAGGTTTAGAAGAGAGCTGAGGGTGAGCCCTGGATGAGTCGAAATGGAGAGAAAAAATGTACCCGTGAAAGTTGAAGGTCGTCTTCTGTTCTTCTCTATGGAAGTGTGTGGTTTCAGGGCCTTTTAAGAGAAAATAAGATCATTCTGCTGGGAAGAGGCGCATAGGGTTTTGGGTTTAAGACACGGCGAGGATTTGATACGGCGGTGTCACGTCACACCAGAACGTTTTCACGTTATACTTAAAAGTGGACGAAATACTCTTCGTGAATTTATTCCTCTCATGTTTTTTGTCGGAAAATACCCCTTTGTTAACATAAATGGTTTCTAAGAATTTTCTAATATGTTTTAAAATGAAGGGTTATTTTATAGAATAAAAAGTTAGATTTCCAAAATAAGAGTATCCTCATTGTACCCTCCTCTTAACCAATGACCTTGCACCTTATATATATATTTTCCAATGTCTATTTGTTTACTCTTCATGTATATCTATATTTATATAATATATAAAAATTTCAGAAAAAAATACCCAATAAAGTCACCAAGGGATGATAAAGCGGTAACTATTTTTTAAAACGATTTTGAAAAACAATTTTTAAAATCTATTCTCTGATATTTTATAAAATAAAAATTTGTTTGGAAATCTAAAATCTTATTAGTATGTTTTAATATTTTTATATATGTTTTAACAATAAATTTTATAACTCATGCTTTATTTTCAAACATTTTATATGTTTGTATAATTTTTTCTAAAACAACTCTCAGAAAACAAGTAAAAATAATAAAACATAACTAAAATATATTATCTAAAAAACACTATGTTTTTTGTTCTTAAGAACAAAAAACAAAAAACAGTTTTTGGTTGTTCAACATGTTTTCTTGTTTTTTTATTCTAAAAAATAAAAAATTATTTTTGAAAACAATTATCAAACAAACCCTAAATCTCTCATCTTTTCCTATCAACATTCATAGTTAGCTATTCACAATCAAGACAATGTCAGGAACCTTGAAATTTCTCATTAAAAATCAAAGTTTTAAAATCAAAACCAGTGTGAATGCATTTATTATACTTTTTATTTTAAAATAAAAACTTTCAAATACAGTGTGAAACCATTTATTACATATTATTATAATATTTGTTTAAATCAAAACTTTCAGTTTATAGTGTAAAAGCATTTATTACATGAAAGTTAAGTTTTTTGAAGATCGGCTATTTCAAAAGTTTAAAGAATAAACTCAAAATTTTAAAACATCACTTTGTGTAAAGATAATACCCCCTTCCGACTAGACAGAGTCTCCTTAACACGCCAATTTTCCAGCAAAAACGGGTTATAGGTCAAGTGTTAAGACTAAAAACTCTAGTTTTAAAACCTGATTTTACACCCAAAACTTTCTAAATAACACGACCAAATTTTATTTTATTTTTAAATTTGATGGAAACATTATATATAAAGGATCAATGTATATTGTAGATATTAACTAGTAAAAGAAAACTGAAATATGAATCAAATAATTTTCATTTCCCTACTTTATCTTTTTACCCTTTTTACCCCCTAAGGGTAAGAAAAAAGACACAAAATAAAATAAATTCGAAATAAAATGAGAGCAGAAATTTAACAAAAATTTCTTACTTTCTTATTATTGACCATAGAAATTTACAATGTTGAAGATATAGCTGAAACTCTGATCACTTACTTTTAGATTGCTACTTACTTCACTCTCTCTCCCACACAAATACTTTGTTATATTGGGTTTGTAGAAAAAAGGTTTCAACTAAAGAGTAGTTATCAGCTCCAATTAAGTTTTTAACAACAAATTTTTCATATTGTTCAGGCAAAAGAGCTGATTTCTTAATTAAACTAAGCATTTCAGGTTGACTATTCGAACAACTGGTTTGATTGGATGACACTATACTGGTTTTCAAATCTTTTATCAATCTTTCTTGATTTTCTTGGATTTTGAGGTTTTGAAATTTTTGGGTTTCTAAAGCAATTAGTTGGTTTTGAAGGTTTTGTAAATGTTGGGCTAAAGCTAACACGGTTTTTCCATAAGCATATTCTAAATTTTGGTTTGGAAAACTTTGTAGTTTTAGGGACCAAAAGTTATCTACAGTAACCTTATGTTCTTCAAAAAGGTTTTAAGAAAATAAAGAGTTAAACCTCAAATTTTAATTCAACACTTCATTTAGACATATGGTTCCATATTGAAAGGTTCTAGCTTTAGTGGGTTTTCTTTGAGTCATGTTCATGTAACATAAAATCAATCATTAGCATTATCAACATTATTAATTATTTATCTACTTAACCAATCTACTAATATGTTATCTTTTCCTTTAATATGTTCAAATTTAGGTCTGAAACCAATTAAAGAGTTTTGAAACTTTATCCATCTTTTGGTGGACAATTTTGAAGAATTTTTATTTTCAAAGAATTTTTAAATATTCTTACAATCAGTTCTTAAAGTAAATTGTTCTTGATTTAAAAATAAATGAAATTTTTCTAAGACTAATATTATTGCTTCAATTTCTAAGTCTGTAGAATTAAGGTTCCTTTGATAATCATTAAAAATTCCACTACAATATCTACAAAGTTTTTCTTCTCCTATATTAGTGACTACTAAAAGTATACCTCCTCATCCTGTTTGGCTAGCATCAATTTAAACTATTTTATATTCACTTTCTAAGGGTAGATATAAGGTTGGGAGATGCTTCTCAAGTTCTTTTATTTTTTGTATAAGTTTAATGTCTTCTTGGTTAAAATATCTTTGCTCTATGTTTTTTTTTTTTTACTATAAAGGGGTCCAACTAATTTGCTAGGGTTTTTAATATACGGTCTAGCATAGTTTAATAATCTTAAAAAAAATTGAAGGGTTTTTAAGTCTTTGAGTTTATCTGGAAAATTATTTATTTTTTGTACTATATGATCTTGCAGTTTTATTTGTCCATCCTCTAATTCTAATCCTAAAAATTCTATTTGGGTTAAATAATTTCAGTTTCTTTTTACTTACTATTAAACCATGACTAATTAGTTTTTCAAAAATAAATTCTAAATGTTTTATATGTTCCTGAAGAGTATATGAAAAAATAAGAATATCATCAATATATACAAGAACCAAAGAGTATTTACCAAAAATATTATCTATCATTCATTGGAATATTTGAGGAGCATTTTTTAGTCCAAATGGCATTACATTCCATTCATATGATCCATAGGGACATGAAAACGTTGTCCATGGTTTACTATCTTCTTCTAATCTAATTTGTCAAAATCCACTTTTACAATCCAGTTGAGAAAAGTATTTACATCATTGAATAGAATTAATTAAAGAATCTTTATTTGGAATTTTATAGGCATCGTCGTATGTATTATCATTCAATTTTTTATAATTAATAACCATCCTAGCTTTTCCTCGTTTTTCTTCATTATGGTTTCTAACTAAAAAAACTGAGGATCTATGGGGATTGAAACTTGGTTTTATGAGATTATTCTACAACAGTTCTCCTATTTGAATTTTGAATTCCTTTGTATCTATAAGGTTACATGCTATATTTGTCGTTTTTATTATTAAATCTGGGTTTTTAATTGCTAACTAAAATTCCTATTTTTTCTGCTTCTAATATAAGGTTTTTTAATCTATCTGCATTTCTTAATTGTTCTAAGTAATCATTAATTATGCTATCCTTTTGTGCTTTTGCTTTGTTAATTTCATGAGAGGTTACATTATGATTTTTATTTGATGCATTTTCCATGTTTGTATAAACAATTGTTGTGGTTTTAGGATGAAAACTTACTTGGTTATTTTGTATTGTTATCCCTCCTTGTAAAGAATGTACAAAATTTAAACCTAAAATAAAAGGATATAAACTTATAGTAGGTACAAGATAAGTTTGGGGTAACACTAAGGTTATGTTATTAATTATAATCAGTACATTTGAAATATACTTGGTTAGTATTAGTTTTTGTTGATTATATTGGACTAATTCTACTGGTTGAACTAATGTTTGTTGGTTTTCCTGAGGCACTAAGGTCTCAAATAAAAGGTTTTTATTGACTCCGGTATCTAACATTGCATCTACTTTCAATTCTATGGTTTTTAATTTAATTATTGTTTGAAAAATGATAGATTTAACTTTATTCGCCATATTTACTTATTCTATTGTTTGTATAATTGTTTTTTAGGATTTATTGGTTCTTTTATTTCTTTTACATGACTTATTGGTTCTTTTATTTCTTTAGAGTTTGAACTGCCTTCTTCTTCTTTTTCTTTTATTATTATTTATAAATCTTTCCACAAATTATAAGGTTTTATTTGACTTTCTAAAGGTTGTACAAGGTTTTCTAAATTTAAAGAGGTTTTCTTAGGTTGATTTTCCTCTTTTTCAATGATCATACAAATTTCTTCTTTTTCAGTTTCACTATCATCTATACTATATACACTTGAATTTTCACTTTCAAAATCTAATTAACTAGTGAGTTCTTTTTCTTCACTGTCTACCTGATACTCATTTATTAGGTTGATTTTTGCTTGGGTTTTTCTACTTTGTTCATTTAATGGTTTTTTAAGTTCAAGACCTTCCGGTCTTATATGGCCTTCCTAACCACACAAATAGCATTTACATTGTCTTTTTCTTTCTATAGTTTTTTTCTTTTTTATCCAAAACTTTCCAGGTTTTTTATATCTTGTTTGATATGGTCGTTTTTTATAAAAGGTTTTTGATTTTCTTCTTAAAAATTTATTGTAGTTCCTAGGTTTTCTAAACTTATATTCTATACATCCTATGTCTAAATTTTCTCCTATATGTAATTTTCTACAAAGTTGTTGATTTATGTCTTGTTTCTTTATTTGGCTTCTTTTTCCTATACTTACACATTCTCTTTCTAACCAATTTTTTACAAATTCTATTCTAGCACCTATATAAGTAGAGTTTTTATATTCAGAGGTCGAAAATTCATTCCATAGTCTAAGTCCTACAGGTCCTTGAATTTTTAATATATATTTATTTAAATATTCAGGGGTTTTATATACTCTAGCAAGGATTGCATATTTTCTAAATTGTTGTTCATATTCTTTTATATAAGAAAGGTTACATAATTTCAATTTGTATAACTTATGAAGGCATATTGCGGGTTCTTTTACATCTTCTTGAGTTGTTCCTAAATAATATAGTTTTATTAAATTTATAAATATAGATATGCTGAAATTGTTTCTAATTTCTTGAAAATAACTACTATTTTCTTGTTCCATGTTTCTAAAAAATTGTAATACAATTCTTCTAAGAGTGCTTTTACAAAATTCATAAATTTCTTGTTGGTTTTCAAATGATTCTACTACATTGGTTGAATTTAAAGATTGTTCCCAATTTTCTATGGTTTTCCTAAGATCTTGTGTACTATCTATATCTAATATTGTTCCATATTCATATATTGGTTGTAAGAACTAGAAGGTTTTGTTTTAGTTTTCCATTGGGGTCTTTTTGGCTTACTATACCTTACCATTTCGGTTTTTACATTTACAAATTCTTTTTCTTCATTTATTGTATTTACTGACTCATTTGAGACTGTTTCTAGGTTTTCTTTAACTTTTGGTAGAATAGTAAATTGATTTATTATTTCTATATCTATAAGTTTTTTTAATTAAATTGGTTTTATAAAGTTGTTCTATTATTTGTTAATCTATATAGTTTTTACACATTATATCAACAAAGTTTTCTTGATCTACATGTTCTTCTATTAACATTGGGTTACTGAATTCCTCTAACATTATATTAACTAGCTTTGAGTTTTTGTATAGGTTTTCTACTGTTTCAATGTTTAGTAAAATATCTTCTTGTATAACATTTACAGTTTCTATCTCACTATCTGACTCTACCTCTACATTTACAGTTTTATAGTTTCCAAAGGTTATACTTGCACTTTCGTCTTGATTTTCCTATAAACTACTAGATGTTAGATATTTTATTACTGGTTTATTTATTTGGGGTAATTCCCACTCTCATCCTGATAAATAGTCTATATTTATAGGTTTCGTTTCTATCATATTTATAGCCTTATTCCCAAAGGTTTCTACTATATCATCAAATTCCATCATACATTTTAAACTTAGAGCATTGGTGGTTTTTCCTATAAATCCTATAGCTATGCTAAGGTTCTTACTTCCTAATTCCATATCATAACCTTTAGTATTTACAATTATTTTTATTTTTTCTGTGAATTCCTTAAGATTTATACAAAATTGAGGTATACAACCAATAACTACGTAATTTTGATTCATATTAACTTCTGCGTTGGCTAAAAGAGCTCGTCCTATTGTATTGTTTCTAGTATCTAAAAGGTTAATATTTATAAGTGCTCCAATTTCTTTACGATGAAGTCCTATTATTCCTATTAAAATTATTCCTAAATGCATATATTTATCGGTTTTATTTTTTAATAGTTTATGTTTTGTTTCTGGAGATACTAAATCTAAATATACAATATTTCCTATTGAACTTATAATATGTTAGTTTAAAAATCTAGTTATTTTAGAATTTTGAACTAACTGTTTTTTGTATGGTGTTACTTCCTTTACTGCCTTTTTAAATTTTTCTTCAATAAATTCCTTTACATTATCTTTAAGGTTTATGGCTTCTACTATTTCCATGGTTTTATTGCTAAACTTTTTTGTTCAAAAAGATTTATTTTTTTTTCTGTTCTAATTACTAGTTTTTCTCCTAAACTAAAGTTTTCAAATTGTTTTAAAAGGTTATTTAATTTTTGTTCCTCAGATGATCCTGTATTTCTTTGTTCTAAAAGTTTATCTACCTTTTGGTTAACTTTTTCTAATGTTTCTTTTAAATTTTGTTGTTCCAACTTTATTTGTTCTGTTTCCTTTCCAACAAAATTTTCTTCTCTAACTAATTGCTCTTTAATATAATCTAGGTTATTTCTTAGCAAGTTATGGTTCTTAAAGTCTTCCAGCTTCTTTTCTAATTCCTAAGGTTGTGTTTAGTTTTTCTACAGATTTTATTTGTTTTCTCTGGATTTCTTTTAAACAATCTATATTATTTTGGTTTTCTTCTTGAATTTGTTTCTTATGTTCTTGCAAGACTACGTTTGTTATTTTTAATTGTGTTTCTACTAAAATTTTTAACTATTTTACCTTTTGGTTTGTAGATGAGGGTTCATTAGTTTTAATAATTAGATGAACTAGCATATAAATTATCAATATAATATTTTATAATTTCTCTTAATTAAGGTTTATGTAGCAAAAAGTTCATCAAAGGCTTCTTGTATAGCTATTTCGTATTCGTTCAAATATTTAAGAGAGGTTAGGTTTTTAATATCCGTGGTTAAATCTTTTACAGTAGTCCTTAAATTATGTAATTTATCACAAGTTTTTCTTAATTCTTTCCGTTGAGCTTACAACCTATTATTAAGTTCTTTTCCACGATCATAATCTAAATTATATATACCACGAGGATAAGGAATAAAAGACTGATATTCATATCAAATAAGCATACTAAATGGATAGATCAAGGAAATATAATCGGACTTTTAATGGGGTAAGATAAAGTTCGGTATTCTGAAAATTAATTTGAATCAAGAGTTTCTTTTCCTAATTAATATGCTAACAATATATAGAAGCTCTGATACCAACTTTTCCCATCTTTTCCCATCAACATTCATAGTTAGCTATTCACAGTCAAGACAATGCCAGGAACCTTGAAATTTCTCGTTTAAAATCAAAGTTTTAAAACCAAATTCAGTGTGAATGCATTTATTATACTTATTATTTTAAAATAATATTAACCAAAATTATATCAACTGTTTAGAAGAAATCCAAAGAAAACAAAGAAAATCCTTAAAAAAATTAAATACAGTCCTAGGAATTAGAAAATAAGTTGGAAGACTTTAAGAACCATAATTTGTGAAGAAATAACCTATATTATATTAAAGAACAATTAGTAAAAGAAAAAAAAATTGTTAGAAAATAAATAGAACAAATAAAGTTAGAACAACAAAATGTAAAAAAAAAAAAAAACACTATAAAAGGTTAACCAAAAAGTAGATAAACTTTTAAACAAAACAAAGAAAGATAGAATCATCGGAATAATAAAAATTAAATAACTTTTTAAAACAATTTGAAAACTATAGTTTAGGAGAAAAACCAGTAATTAGAACATAACGAAAAATAAATCTTTTTGATCCAAAAAGTTTAGCAATAAAACCATGGAAATAGTAGAAGCTATAAACCATAAAGATAATGTAAAAGAATTTATTGAAAAAAAAATTTTAAAAATGCAATAAAGGAAATAACACCTTTCAAAAAACAATTAGTTCAAAATTTTAAACTAACTATTTTAAACCAACATACTATAAGTTCAGTAGGAAATATTGTATATTTAGAGTTAGTATCTCCAGAGACAAAACATAAACTATTAAAAAATAAAACCGATAAATATATGCATTTAGGAATAATTCTAATAAGAATAATAGGAATCCATTGTAAAGAAATTGGAGCACTTATAAATATTAACCTTTTAGATACTAGAAATAATAATACAGTAGGACGAGCCCTTTTAGCTAGCGTAGAAGTTAATATGAACTAAAATTATGCAGTCATTGGTTGTATACCTCAATTTTGTATAGATATTAAGGAATTCACATAAAAAATAAAAATAACCGTAAACACTAAAGGTTATGATATAGAATTAGGGAGTAAGAACCTTAACATAGCTATAGGATTTATAGGAAAAACCACTAATGCTCTAAATCTGAAATGTATGATGGAATTTGATGATATAGTAAAAACCTTTGGAAGTAAGGTTGAAAATATGATAAAAGTAAAACCTGTAAATATAGACTATTTGTTAAGACGAGAATGGACATTACCCCAAATAAATAAACCAATAATAAAATATCCAACATCGAGTAGTTTATATGAAAATCAAGATGGAAGTGCAAGTATAACATTTGGAAACTATAAAACTGTAAATGTAGAGGTAGAGTCAGTTAGTGAGATGGAATCTGTAAATGTTATACAAGAAGATATTTTATTAAACATCGAAACAATAAAAAACCTATACAAAAATTTAGAACTAGTTAATATAATGTTAGAAGAATTTAGTAACCCAACGTTACTAGAAGAACAGGTAGATCAAGAAAACTTTATTGACATAATGTGTAAAACCTATACAGAGGAACAAATAATTAAACAACTTTATAAAACAAATTTGATCAAAAAAATTATAGATATAGAAACAACAAATCAATTTACTATTCAACCAAAAGCCAAAAAAAAACCTAGAAATAGTTTCAAATGAGTCAGTAAATACAATAAATGTAGAAAAGGAATTTGTAAATGTAAAAACTGAAATAGTAAGGTATAGTAAGTCATACAGTAAGCCAAAAGGACCTCAATAGAAAACTAAAACAAAACCTTTTAGTCCTTTATAGCCAATATATGAATATGAAACAATATTAGATATATATAGTGCACAGGACCATAATAAAACCATAGAAAATTGGGAACAATATTTAAATTAGCCAATGTAGTAGTATCCTTTGAAAATCAACAAGAAATGTATGGATTTTGTAAAAACACACTTAGAGGAACCATATTACAATTCTTTAGAAACATGGAACAAGAAAACAATAGTTATTTTCAAGAAGTTAGAAATAATTTTAACATATCTGTATTTATAAATTTAATAAAACTATATTTTTTTAGGAACAACTCAAGAAGATATAAAAGAACCCGCAATATATCTTCATAAGTTAGAACAATTGAAATTATGTAACATTTTGTATATAAAAGAATATGAAATTTTTTTAGGAAATATGCAATCCTTGCTAGAGTAGATAGAACCCCTGAATATTTAAATAAATGTATATTAAAAATACAATGACTTGTAGGACTTAGATTATGGAATGAATTTTCAACCTCTGAATATAAAAACTCTCCTTATATAGGTGCTAGAATAGAATTTGTAAAAAATTGGTTAGAAAGGGAATGTGTATAAGAGAAAGAAGCCAAATAAAGAAACAAGATATAAATCAACAACTTTGTGGAAAATTACATATAGGAGAAAATCTAGACATAGGATGTAGAGAATATAAGTTTTGAAAACCTAAGAACTACAATAAATTTTTTAAGAAGAAAGTCAAAAAACCTTTTCAAAAAATTGACCTTATTAAACAAGATATAAAAAACCTGGAAAAATTTGGATAAAAAGAAAAAGACAGTGTAAATCTTATTTGTATGGTCAATAAGGTCATATAAGACCGAATGTCCTGAACTTAAAAAACCATCAAATGAGTGACGTAGAAAAACCTAAGCAAAAATCAACTTAATAAATGAGCATCAAGTAGATAGTGAAGAAGAAGAACTCATTAGTGAATTAGATTTTGAAAGTGAAAATTCAAGTGTATATAGTATAGATGATAGTGAAACCAAAAGAGAAGAAATTTGTATGATTATTAAAAAAGAGGAAAATCAACCTAAGAAAACTTCTTTAAATTTAGAAAAATTGGTACAACTTTTAGAAAGTAAAGATAAATCCTTATAATTTGTGGAAAGATTTACAAATAATAATTAAAGGAAAAATCTTGGAAGAAGAGGAAGACAATTCAAACTCTAAAGAAATAAAAGAACCAATAAGTCTTGTGAAAACAACTATACAAACAATAGAATAAGTAAATATGGTAAATAAAGTGATTACTACTCAAAACATGCTATTTTGTAGCTTGTAATTAGCTCTTTTAAACACCCTTGAGTAGTAATTATTACCTTTTAACCCAATTAACATGTTAGGGACCCTTGCAATCGTTTCTAACAATTGTGTTAAGTTTTGGTGTTTTTTGATAGCTTTATGCTCACCAAAAGCAATTTAAGAATGAGGGAGAGCTATTTATAGTTCATGGCAAAGCTTTTGAAAAGCTTAAATTTATGAAGAAATCAAAGCTATGGAGCCTCATAATCCTTTGCCTTAGTCGTTCAAAGTATACAAGGAAACAATGGAGAAGAGGAAAACAGGGGATGAAAATAGCGACACAGCTGCAGTCTTTCATTACACTTTGGAGCACTTCCGAAGTCCATTTTTTACATTCTATATACCATTTCAAAAGCTAGAAAGTCAAGAATCCAACGGTTCAAACCAATGTACATTTGGATCTGAAATGAGAAAGATATGGCCTTCATAAGACAACTGCATCAAGCGAGGGACAATTTCGCACGATGGAAATCAAGGTGCGAATTCCTCAGTCCACTGTGCGAAATTTCGCACACCTCAAATCAATGTGCGAAATTGGAACTCCAGCGTCGCGAAAATTGGATATTTTGCCGACTCTTTTTCTTCTGATATTTTTGTGTCTAAATTTCCCATTTTCTCCTTGTATTCAACCACTCATGTAATTCCTTAGCTAGGAAGTATCCAAGGAAGGGTAAAATTACCTTCCTATATAAATTCTCTTGTAATCACTGAAAATCTATCTTTTCGGGGAGCTTTCTCCAGGAGACCAACTGATGTAAATTTAATACTTAGTGAAATACAGAGATCTCTTTTGCTTTCTTTTTCTCTCTTCTATTTTCCATTTTTCTTGCAAGCAAACACCCTCTGAGGATGTTTTTCCCAGAGGATGAGAGGCTAACCAATAGTTCTTGGAGTAGGAAAGCTAGGTGAAAAGTCTAGATTAAAACGTGGAAGTTTCCGTGCATTAAATTCAGGTAGTTGGAGTCCATAAATGGCTTCTAAAGCCAAGGTTTTGCCTTAAATCCCTTGGAATCACTTTGATTGGCTAATACATGGTAAGCTTAAGGTCTCTGTGGATGCTTATTGCTAGATCCATAATCAGTCCATTAGTTATCATGTACGAGCCATTGGAAAGTGATTCAAGGTGATAGCCCATAGTGTCTTAAGCCATTAATGGACCTTGACTACCTTATCTATTGACTTTTTATGGATTAAATCTTCACTGTCAAACCTATACCGGTTCGGGAAATAACTATAGGTTAAATCCCAATGCGAGGAGAAAAATCCGGAATTTTCCACTTTGCATCTTGAACTTGACCCTAGCAACCTTTAGCTCCGGGAGACTTTCTTTCTTCCACTTTTTACTTCAGTTTTATGTGAGTTCTAGGTTTCAATCACCACTTTCAAAACAATTTTATTTTCTTTTAAAATTCAAGTTTGTGCTAAAGGAAATCATCAAAATCAATTTCTAAATTTAGAGTCTATCACTGATAGAGTGAAAAACCCATCCTGAGTTCGACCCTAGAACTACTATACTATAGTAGCTTTGCTACGCCAGTATAAGGTCATAGGTTTTTAAATGTTTTGATTAAAAGACCCGACTGGGCATCGAATCAAATGGCGCGTTGCCAGGGGATGGTGCCACAATTACCGGTGATACAACCTTTTAGAGGCTACTTGTGATTTTCATCACAAGTTGGTGAATTCCTTTTTCACTAATTTCATTTTCTTTCATTTTCCTTCTGTTAATTTTATTTTCATTTTCTTCCTAACTTTAACCTTTTTTTTTTTTTTTTTTTCTAGTTTCCTTGTTGTTTTTGTTTTTTTTTTATATTATTATTACAGGAATTGTAACTTGTGCATGCCCTATTGGATTAGGGACCAAGAGGGAAGATTAGTAAGGATTGAGAATCCTCAAGACACAGAGTTGGATATTTGTGTAAATATCATGGACCCCTCCACCAGAGGATCAGAATTCTCAACAAGGTCAAGGGGGTAATCCCAATGCATACCTATCCATGAGGGATAGAATGCATCCCCCAAGGATGAGTGCACCCTCATGCATTCTGCCCCCTCTTGAGCAGTTGGTTATAAGGCCCCATATTGTGCCCCTTCTACCAACTTTCCATGGAATGGAGAAGTGAGAATCCATATTCTCACATCAAGGAGTTTGAAGGGAGGTGTGTAATACCTTTAGAGAGGGAGGAGCTTCAATAGATTTGATGAGACTCAAGCTATTCCCTTTCACTTTGAAGGACAAGGCAAAAATATGGCTTTAATTCTTTAAGGCCAAGGAGCATAAGGAATTGGGTTGATCTTCAGGCTGAGTTTTTTGAAAAATTTTTTTCCCCACCCATAGGACCAATGGGTTGAAGAGAACAAATCTCAAATTTTTCTGCTAAAGAAAATGAGAAGTTCCATGAATGTTGGGAAAGGTATATGGAGGCCATCAATGCTTGTCCTCATACATGGTTTTGATACAATGGCTCTGTAGTGAGCTATTTTTATGATGGGAATGTCTCCTTCCATGAAGCAATTCTTGAAACCATGTGTTGGGGGAGATTTTATCGGAGTAAGAATTCCTGAAGAAGCCATGGGACTTTTAAGTTACGTGGCTTGAGGTGTCAAGAGGATGGGATTGAGCCCAACTCAAAGAGAAAGGAAAGTTTCCCTCTCAACAAACCCAAAATCCAAAGGCTGGAATGTACATGTTGAGTGAAGACGTGGACATGAAAGCTAAAGTGGCAACATTAGCTAGGAGGTTGGAAGAACTTGAGTTGAAAAAGATACATGAAGTCCAAGCCATTTCCGATACCCAAGTCCATGTTATGCCATGCACCATTTGCCAATCATGTGATCATGTGGTAGATGAGTGTCCAACCATGCCAGCTGTGAGAGAGATGTTAGGTGATCAAGTAAATGTTGTGGGGCAATTTAGGCCCAACAACAGTGCATCTTATGGAAACACCTATAATTCAAGCTGGAGAAACCACCCAAATTTTTCTTGGAAACTAAGACCACCTCCGTACCAACCACAAGGCCAAACCCAAGTACCTCAACAACCATCTTCAGTGGAGCAAGCCATTGTAGACTCTGAGTAAAGTCAATTGGTGACTTTGTGGGTGAACAAAGGGCAATGAACTCCCAATTTGTGCATCAAAAGATTGAAAAATGTTGAGAGTTTCTCAATAAAAGAGAATGGAGAGGAATGCAAAATGGATCTATCTGCAGGAAGATAGATGAATATTCAGTACTACCATCTCTAGGCTTACAAACTAAACACAGTTGAGTTGAGAAGGGAAAGTATTCCACCTCTCCAACCAGGGCCAAATCCCAAAGGGTGTTTCATGAAGTTGAAACCCAAGATGGTGAGTCTTTCAAATTGAGAGAGGTCAAGCTGTATCACTTTGAGGAGTGGGAAGGAGGTTGGTCAACCCTTGCCTAACGTGGGGCCTGATGAAGAACTCAAGATCAAAGAAAACCCTTGATTAAAGAGGGCAATAACCCAAGAGCAGGCAGAGTGGGAAGAAAGTGCAAATCCAATCAAGCATTGAAGAAGAACCAAGGATAGTGATTAAGGAGCGAATGATGAGAAACATAATGCCTCCCCCTTTTCCTCAAGCTTTACATGGAAAGAAAGAAATCAAGAATTCATGCAGAAATTATTGAAGTGCTGGAGCAGTGGAACGGGAATATACCTTTACTTGATATGATCCAAACGCAAGTCCCGCAACATATGCAAAGTTTCTAAAAGGATTGTGCACAGTCCAAGAGAGTTTAATAGGTGACAGAATGCATTCCTCACTGACAAGTGAGTGCTAATTCAATTCAGAGTAAGTCCCCAGTTAAGTAGTAAGATCCGGGTTGTCCCAGCGCCAGATATCATGTCAATCATTGGAGGGACACATGTGGAAAAAGCTTTATTAGATTTGGGAGCAAGTGTGAATTTGCTCCCATACTCTGTGTATAAGCAATTGGGACTAGGAGGATTAAAACCCACAACCATGACCCTCTCTTTAGCTGATAGGTCTGTCAAAATCCCAAGGGGAGTGATAGAGGATGTTCTAGTTCAAGTGGACAAATTCTACTATCCTGTGGATTTTGTGGTGCTTGATACTGATTCCTCTGTCAAGGAAGAAAATTATGTGCCAATCATCCTAGGGAGGCCTTTTCTAGCTACCTCAAATGCCATCGTTAACTGTAGGAATGGGGTGATGCAGCTCACATTTGGAAACATGACCTTGGAATTAAACATATTCCACTTATGTAAGAGGCATCTTTACCCTGAAGAGGAAGAAGGATTTGAGGAGGTGTGCTTGATCAACACTTTGGTTGAAGAGCACTGTGACAAGAGTTTAGAGGAGAGCTTGAATGAAAACCTGGAAGTCCTTGAAGATGGGTTCCTTGAACCTCTGTGGTGCTGCCATTATGTCTCCTTGGAGGAGACGGGAAGAGATCTTACCACTGTTCAACCAGGAAGACTCACAAGGAGTTGCTGTGGAGGACCCTCCAAAGCTTATTTTAAAACCACTTCCTGTGGAGTTGAAGTATGCATACTTGGAGGATGATGAGAAATGTCCAGTGGTGGTTTCCTCAACCCTCACTAGTGATCAAGAGGATAGTCTTTTAGGAGTCCTCAGAAAATGTAAGAAAGCCATTGGATGGCAAAATTCTGACCTGAAAGGGATTAAGCCCTTTGGTGTGCACCCCACCATATTTTATATGGAGGAGGATGCAAAACCCAGTGAGCAACCCCAAAGGAGACTGAATCCTCACATGCAAGAGGTGGTGAGGAGTGAAGTTTTGAAGCTACTTCAAGCTGGGATCATATATCCCATTTCAGATAGCTTGTGGGTGAGTCCACCCAAGTAGTCCCAAAGAAATCTGGAATCATGTGATCCAGAATGAGAAAGGGGAGGAAGTCTCTACACGTCCTACTTCAGGATGGAGGGTGTGTATAGACTATAGGAGGTTGAATTCAGTGACTAGGAAGGACCATTTTCCATTACCTTTCATGGACCAAGTCCTTGAGAGAGTCTCAGGACATTCCTTTCTATTGTTTTCTAGATGGTTATTCAGGGTATATCCAAATAGAAATTGATTTGGAAGATCAAGAAAAGACGACCTTCACTTGTCCCTTTGGTAACTTTTGCATATAGGAGAATGGCCCTTTGGGTCTATGTAATGCTCTGCACTTTCCAAAGAATGCATGCTACAGCATCTTCAGTGACATGGTAAGAACGCATCATGGAAGTTTTCATTTGGATGAACAATCACTGGTATAATGGAAGTATTCCTAAATGAGGAGTTTTTTGTGCATTTAGAAGATGTCTCCATAGAATGTATTAGAGAAAAGACCTAAAGTGCTAAATTGGGAAAGTGCATTTTATGGTACAAAAAGGAATTGGTCTTAGGCCATATCATCTCCAAAAATGGCAATTGGGTAGATAAGGCAAAGGTGGAGCTGATTGTTAAGGTTGCCACCTCCCACAAGTTAAGGAATTAGGCAATTCCTTGACATGCCGGGTTCTATGGAGGGTTTCATTAAGGATTTCTCAAAAAATCTAAAACCGTCTGTGGTGAGCTCTTGGTAAGGATGCAAGTTTGTGGTGGGATGAGGAAGTGTTAGAGAAGTGTTTGAGGAATTGAGACAATTCCCTCACAACTGCAGCCAATAGTTGGAGAGCCCCAAATTGGAAATTAACCTTTTGAGGTAATGTGTGGATTCAAGTGATCTTGTCTATGGGGGCTTTTTAGGGCAAGAGAGGATGGAAAGCCCTATGGTGATCTATTATGCAAGCAGCAACTTTGAATGAAGGCTCAAAAGAACTACCAACTACTGAGAAGGCAGTGTTGGCAAGTAGTTTTTTGCCTTGGATAAGTTTCGTGCTTATTTAGGTAGGGTCCTCTATAGTGGTGTTCACTGACCATATCTGCTTTGAAAGTACTTCTAACCAAGCAGGATGCCAAGGCAAGGTTGAAGCATGGATTCTTTTGCTCCAAGAATTCGATCTCCAAATCAGGGATAAAAGGGGTAGAAAAATGTGGTAAGCTGACCATTGTCCAGGGACTTGTGATAGCACATGAACTCACATGGTCTGCCTACATGATGACCTTCCCTGAGGAGTCTCTCCATGTCAGTAGATGTAGCTGCCATGGTATTCTCACATTGCAAATTTTTGGTTCACTGGAGAAGTACCAAGTGAGTGGAGTTGCCCAAGAACAAGAGGCATTTCTTGGCTTAAGCATCCAGCCTATTAATTGGGAAGGAACCTTTTCTTTCAAAAATATTGTGCAGATCAAAATTTATATCAGGAAATGTGTCCTGAGCAAGAGCAATCGGAGAATTCTTTTCCCATTGCCATGATAGTGGCAGTGTGGAGGTCATTTTGGCTCCCCAGAAAAACAGCTATGAAAGTGATCCAATCAGGCTTCTGGTGGCCCTCTCTTTTCAAGGATGCCCATTCTATGTGTAAGGCATGTGATCGGTGTCAAAGGCTTGGTAAGCTAACACGCCGAAATATGATGCCCTTGAACCCCATCTTAATAGTGGATATCTTTGATGTCTGGGGTATAGACTTTATGGGACCATTTCCAATGTCATTTGGACATTCCTACATCTTGGTAGGAGTGGATTATGTCTCTAAGTGGGTAGAAGCAATCCCATGTAGGAGCAATGATCATAAGGTGGTACTTAAATTCCTCAAGGACAACATCTTTGCAAGATTTGGAGTGCCAAAAGCCATTATAAGTGACGGGGGAACCCACTTTTGCAATAAACCTTTTGAGACTCTTCTAGCCAAGTATGGGGTTAAGCACAAGGTAGCTACACCTTATCACCCTCAAACAAGTGGCCAAGTGATTAGGCACAACCGTGAAGATCAAGAATAATATTGATGAAGGTGGCAATCGTGAATAGGATAAGGATGGTCTATCAAGCTCCTGGATTCCTTATGGGCTTATAGGACCGCTTACAAGACCATTCTAGGAATGTCTCCCTATCGCCTTGTTTATGGCAAAGCGTGTCATCTTCCAGTGGAGATTGAGTATAAAGCATGGTGGGCAATCAAAAAGCTCAACATGGATTTGACAAGAGCCGGGTTAAAGAGATGTCTGGATTTGAATGAATTGGAGGAAATGAGGAATGATGCATACCTCAATTCAAAAATTCCAAAAGCAAGATTGAAAATATGGCATGATCAAGTTGGAAATCAGAAAAATTTTACCGAAAGGACAAAAAGGTTTTGCTTTAATGATTCTAAACTTCATCTCTTTCCAGGAAAATTGAAATCCAGGTGGACGGGTCCTTTCATAATTCATGAAGTGCATCCCAATGGAGTGGTGGAAATATTCAATCCCACAGGCAATCAAACCTTCAAAGTCAATGGCCATCGTCTCAAGCCATTCATAGAGCCTTACAGTAAGACAGGAGAGATCAACCTCCTTGAACCACCACAACTCTGAGGGAAAGCAGGGTATCATGGGCTAAATAAGTCCATGAATTTTTTGTTATAGTTTTATAGTTATATCATTATTTTTATTTCTTTTTATTATAATTCTTCCTCAATCTTAGTTTATTTCGTCTTAATTCAAGTTAATTTTGATGATAAATTTCAGAAAAAATCATGAACGATGG
>JBAPGN010000452.1:0-27708 GCA_037355405.1 Vitis amurensis | reverse complement strand
AGGTATCTTCATACAGCTTAGCTAAATCACTAGCTATGTCTTCTTAACATTTTTCAATGTTGATACCCAAACTGCAGTCTACACAGCTGCATGCAGAGTCATATGTACAACCTTTCCTCAGAGCAACCTTACAGGTTGAGCAACCAAACACAAACTTCCCAAACCAAATCACAGACACATCAAAGATAAAGCATAAAACAGCTCCAGTAACTAATTGAAGTACAATGTTGGCCTGCATTCTAATTCTGAGAATGTCTCTCTCAAAATTCTCAAATCTAGCAATCCAATCACTTTACATTTTAAATGCAATTGAACATCAAAGTCTAAACACAAAAGAAATTGACCAAATCAATTGAATTTATTAGATAGGTTAGAGGACAATTCTGAAGTACCTTTCTATAATTAGAGATGAACCCAACTACTTCAATGCCCAAAACCCTCCCAACACACATACCTACCGCAATTACTAAACGAAAATAAATCACAAGTAAAACTTAAAACAATGATGACCAAAGCCAAAATTGCAACAACAATGAACCAATGAAATAGAGGGAAAGCACATCGAATGAGCACCTCCGTGATGCCCAACTCGAATAGGCACACTATGATTCGGGTTTTCTACAGAGGATCATGTGCATAGGAGTGAAAAATCCCAGTCTCTCCACCTCTAGTCAAATAATCAGCAGTCTTGAACAGCATCTCATGCACATCAACAACCCCTTTCGGAGCAATCCCCAACCAACCAAGCACTGTTACCAGTATATGGTTCCTCCAATACGCAATTCTCCCATCTTCAACCTAGCCCACCACGGCCCTGCCGGAGGCTTCGCCAAATCCTTCTCTTTCACCACCTCAAACCCGACTTTTCGCGCATTTCTACAATGTCTCTGTAACTCCTCAGTCCAGGCAATGCATCACCCTCTTCAATTCCCTGTATGATCTCACATGCTCTGCATCATCTTCTCTGTACAATTCAGTAGTTACCCATTCATATGAGACATACATTGACCCAGGCTTCAAACCCTAAAATCTCGCTGTAAACCTCTTCGAGCTTCGGCGCGTGGCAACGTCGCTTCGATCGAGTAGGCCGCCGTCGAAAGAGTTATCCGGGAAACGGCATTTCGAGAAAGTTACCGCATACCACCTCGCATTGCGATTCGAGACCAGCTTTCTTGTTGTGTAAGTGAGCGCGGTTCACCTGGTACTCATTGATCGTGATTCCAACTACATTAGCACCGGAGTGCCTCGCGATGGCTCGCATCGGCCCGCCGACGCCGCATCCTGCGTCTAGTACCCGATCTCCAGCTCGGATTCCGAGTAGAATCTGCAGCCATCTCTTCGTGGACGCGCGTGGCATCTCGGTGCGACTTCCCGGCCACGGACGGCGAGAAGTGGAACGACTGGCCCCCAGCCCCACTCATAAATGTCAGTGACGAGGTTGTAGAAAGTGTCGACGAACGCCGGAACTTTATCGGCGGTCTCGATCTCCTTAGGACGGCGGAAGAATGACCAGTATTGCTTGTAATTGTCCCGGACTTTGTCTCCGGAGATGGAGCCGCCAGAGAGGTGTACGGCTCGTTTGCCTTTACGCTCGGCAGCGCCAAGGAGGAAGACGAACCAGTACACACCGCCGGCGACAAGAGAAGCTGTACAAAACAGAGCCAGAGAGTCCATAGTGAAGAGCGGGCAATGCGAGAGTGACAGCCAGGTTAGTTTTTATTTGGGTATTTTGGGATTGGTCCATTCATATTTTGACACGTGACCAAAAGGACAAGTGAATTTTTTTAAAGGAAAATGTGACTTATAATAGTGAAAAAAACATTCCTTTTTAAGTTCAGAGTAACTTGGAATGGGGTTAAGAGTGTTTTACAACGAAGTGTTTCTATATTTTATCAAGACTTGATAATTTTTATGTTTCAAACTATATAAAGACTAGAAACCTTTTTTTTATAATACTTCCAAAGATGTTTAGTGATTTTAAAAAAGTGTTTCTAAAATTTTTTAATTGTTAAAAATATTAAAAATACTTTCTAAAATTAATATTATTTTACAGTGATTTTATAAAGTATTTTTAATATTTAAAAATAAAAATTTTTAAATATTAAAAATTCTAAAAACGCATTCAAGAATCACTAACAAACACATTGTAAAGTACGTTTATGAGTAATTTTAGAAAGTGTTTATAACATTTTTAACATTTGAATGATAAAAATTTTCAAGTATTAAAATTATTAAAAAAAAATAGAATCACTATTAAACGGGCTCAAAAAGTACGTTTGACAATGAATTTAGGAAGTATTTTTTAATATTTTTAATACTTAAAATATAAAAATTTTAAGTAATAGAAATATTACAAACGCTTCCAAGAATCATTGTCTCGTAGTGTATTTATTTGTAATTCTATGAAACGTTTATAATATTTCTAATACTTGAAAAATTTTATCTTTCCAACATTACAAAAAAGACTAAAAAATTTCCTAAAATCATTACTAAATACACTCTAATTACCACCTAATATATATAGGTATATGCTCAATTTACAAATCCACCTTAATATATTTTATATTAAGTCATTTGTATATTTCCGATATACTAAAAAATTTAAAATAACCTTCTCATTTTTTCTGTACATTTCTTTTTTTTTTTTTTTTTTTTCTCATTTTTCCGTTTTTTTAACAAATCATAAGACAAAATTTTCTTCTCCCAAACTTAGCCATCAACCAAAAAATATTTATAAATTGACACCAACATTTGCTTCTTCTATCTAAATATAATTTAGGTTTTATTATTTATATTATTTTTGACAAATGTTTATTGTAAAATTAGTCTTTTTATAAAATAAAATAAGACATGTGGGACTAACTTATAAAAGATAGCATGCCTGAAATTAAAAGGTCACACCCGAGGTGGGGTTCAAAGGTATAATGTAGGATGCTCTTAAAAGTGCAAAGATGCCCTTAACATTTTTCAATGACACAATATCATAAGCTTCAAAGATCATCGGATCTTGTAATTTTGAATAATCTTTTTTTTTCTAAACTTAGAAAAAAAAAAAGGGAATGAATGAGAAAAAAATCATATATAGAGGGCTTTCATAACGCGTTATCAATGTTTTTTTTAGGGCATAAACTCGATAAAAAAACAAAATAAAGACTAGCTAGTGGATTGTGTGTACATCACTGTAACCATGAACCAAACAATATTAAGTAGAGAGTATGGTTATAATAAAAATTGTCGCAATTTGTGGATCCCGCATTTTGGCTCATGCGCTTCCCACTCGATGGCGAGCTCAATTTTTATTTGAAATAATGATTTAATCGGTTAAAAAAAATGACGTGGAGTCGCCACTTATTTTTGTTTTATTTTCAAAGGGTAAACAAAATAAGAAAGAAAAACCCTAAGTGTGACTCCTTGTTTTGGAAAAGGTTGGTCTACGAAAAACCGGATCGAGTTCGGGGGTCAGGTTACTTATCGGGAAGGTACGGTAAAGACCGTAGCACCCCTCTAAGTCCTTAAAGTCAGGTCTCTACTAATAAAATGAAGCTGACATGACAATTGATGAGGAAATCAATGGATACCCCGAATAAATCATGCACATGTGAAAATCAGAACATGTGTAGACACTGATCAGAGTGAAAGTGGGTACGTGCCTAGGCAGTGAGCCACCATGTGCTATCAAGAAGGAATGTTAGTGCTCAATTAAGAAACAATAGCATACATATCAAAGAACAGGATAAATCAATTATGTATGATAATCAAGTCAATCAGTCAGTCAATCAATCGATCAGTCACATATGTGGGGCCCTGTGGACCCCGTATTTCGGCTCATGTGTTTCCCACTCGAATGGCGAGCTCGATTTTATTTCGAAAAATTGATTTTTATTTGATTAAGAAAATTGACTTGGAGTCGCCACTTATTTTTGTTTTATTTTTAAAAGGGTAACAAAATAAGAAAAAAAAACCCTAAGTGTGACTCCTTACTTTGGAAAAGGTGGTCTGTGAAAAAACCGGATCGGGTTCGGGGGTCAGGTTACTTATCGGGAAGGTACGGTAAAGACCGTAGCACCCCTCTAAGTCCCTAAAGTCGGGTCTCTACTAATAAAATGAAGCAATCATGGCAATCGATGAATAAATCAATGAATACCTAGAATGACCATGCTCATGTGAAAATCAAAACACTCAATAAGAACGATCGAAGTAGGAGCGGAACATACCTTGGCGTCAAACGATCAGTGCGCTATCAAGAAAGGGGGTTAACGCACAATTAAGAAATAATATCATGCATGTCATAGAGCATAATAACTCAATCATGTACGACCATCAAATCAACTAATTAATCAATCAATCATAAAAACGTGTATGTGGGGCCCCCACCAAAGCCCGATCTATCTTGCACGAATTAATCCCACAAATTCCATTAATCTTTAATTATGAAAATTACATTCATGCATATATAAAATCAAGAGAAACCGAAGATTATTTGAAACCCGAAGAGAATTAAAACTGTTAGAGAGAAAATTGGATTTTTGAAATTTATTTGAAAATTGGAGTATTGGGAATTAAATTTAAGAGTTGGAATTTTAGGAATTAAATTAGAAGGAAATTAGAATTTTGGAAATTGGAAATTAAGTTCGGAAATTAGAATTTTGGAAAATTGTTTAAAAAAATGGAATTTTAAAGTAAATAGATAAATAGAATAATGATAAGGATGAAAAATAATAATGATTAAAAAAATGAACGAAAATATTGAAAATTTTTGAAATTGAAAATTAAATTTGGGAATTGGAAATTTTTGGAGTTTTAAAATAAATAAATAAAGTAATAATGATTAAATAAATTAATGTGAACATTTGAATTTTTGGAATCGGGAATTTAATTCGGAAGCCGGAAATTTTAAAGAATTGTTTAAAATGGAATTTTAGAATAAATAAAATAAAATAATAATAATTAAATAGATTAAAGTGAATATTAGAATTTTTGGAATTAGAAATTAGAATCGGAAGTCAGAAATTTTAAAGAATTGTTTAAAATGGAATTTTAAAATAGATGAATGAAATATTAGTGATTAAATAAATCGAAGTGAGTATGAGAGTTTTCGGAAATTGGAATTTGGTTTAAAAATCGAAATTTTGAGAAATTATTTAAAGGTTGAATTTTAAAAATAAGCAAATAAATAAATAAATAAATAAATAAAATAATGATGATTAAATAAATTGATGTGAGGATTAAAATTTCGGAAATTGGAATTTAATTTAGAAAACGGAATTTTGAAAGGTTGAATAAATAAATAAAATAACGATGATTAAATACGTTGATGTGAAAATTAAAATTTCGGAGATTGGAATTTTAAATTTAGAAATCGGAATTTTGAAAGGTTAAAAAAAATTCAAAAATTGGAATTAAAATTTTATTGAGGAATTAATGCTTTTAGGAAGATAAATCATGCAAATTGAAAACAAAATGGCTAATTTGAGGTGGGTATGGGCTTGGAATGGGCATGGGCCAACTTAAAATGGGTGAACAAAACAAGGGGCCTTTCATCAATGTAAATGGGCTTAAGGGGAAGAAGGCTTTCAAAGGACGTCCATGGGCCTTGGGCTTGGCTCCAAACTCAAGTCCACATCCATGCTATGGGCAAGCCCAATGGGCTGACTTGATCACAAACTTGGGCTTGGTGTACCAACCCAAGCCCAAATCCAAAGCTAACAGGGGCGGGCTCAAAAACCCATCTCAAACCCAAGCCCAAAACTTCATCTTCCTCCAGCTTGCTTCTCCACCCGAATATCATCCTGAGAGAAAGACTTCACCACCGGCGGCAAGATGGAGAGAGGATCCGTGGCGGCGGTTCAGCGGCAACCAGAAGGTGCAGCCGTCAAGGTGGCTGGTGCGAGTGCTCGCCTGGCCGGGGCGGGTGGTGGCGGGTGGTGAGGTTAGCCGCTACAAATGGGTATGATAGAAAAAGGAGATGGGTATGAGGGGTGTTTCAGAAAAGCGGGTAGTGGTGCGGGCATGAGATATGCTGAATGAGTGGGTAGGGGTGGATAAAGGACATGAGGATACAGAGAAAGAATGGGTTTTGGGCGGTATGTTTAGATGAACACATGCATGAGGGTGTGGGTAGAGAGAGATAGAGATATTCATGCATGCTCCAAGCTCCACGTACAGGGAAGGATAGAGAATATATGTATGATTCTGATGCTCTCATATGCATAAATATCCTTAAGTGAAAATCATAAAAAAAACGAGAGAGTAGCAGAAAAGTTGCATCCAAACAATGAATAAAAGCTAAAGACATCAAGGAAAATGCATGAAGAACAATGCAACAAGAAAATGTAAACAGAAGATCCACAATATTCGCACCTGGACGAGCTCTCTCCTAGCAGGAACAAATCCGAAAAATGCCTGAGTCCCCTCCCCTCTTTCTCTGCCCTGGTCCAAACCTCTTTCTCAGCTTTTTTTTTTTTCTTTTTCCCGCCTTTCCTTGACAGCCCCCACCTACTCTCTGTCTCGCGTCCCATCTCGCCGCCACCAGCAGCTCGCCTCATCCCATCCATGGCAGCCCAAAGCAGCCCCCAGTGCAGCCCACTTCAGAGGTAGTTAGAAAACAACCAAAAAATAACAATAAAAAAAACTCCAGCTCCTCGGGGGGGGTCTACAAATATGCCCCTCTTCGGTAGAGTTCACGAGTGCAAGGAATATGAATACTGGAATGAAAAGAAAGTATGAATAGTGAGTGTAATGAAGTGAACTCTATCGAAGAACGAAAGAGACCCTCAAAAGGACACTAGTAAAATAAGAACTCACTCAAGCCAACAGATGAACACAAAGGCTCTAACCCTAAAAGAAAAGCACATCTCAAAACACCTCTAAGGTTGCACCAAAGATCCACACTCTCTCTATGATGTCTCCAAAAGTGACTCGAAGATCGATGTCAAAGATGAGCAACGGTCGAACCACCCTGGAGTGCGGACAAGAATGCGCCCAAAGGAGACCGCTCTATGTGGACTATGAGATGAATATGCGATAAGCACAGGGCAACGAAGTGAGGAAAACCGAGGACAAATGCAGAACCATGAAGATAAGATATGCAATGCCAGTGAATGTAAATGACAGGAGCTGTGACTCTGCATGACAAGATTGACTCTAGACGCTAAACTAGAAAATAAAGCTCTGGAAGCCAAACCAAAAAGCTAACTCTAAATGCTAAACTGAGAAAATAACAACTCTCGAAGCCAAACTAAAAAAAAAAAAAAAAAAACTAACTCTAAACGCTAAACTAGAAGGCCCATAGGTGAAGACCTACGGTGGTGATACAATAAAAAAGTGCCCATAGATGAAAATCTAATGGTGGTGATAGCTGAAACAAAAGCTCATGGATGAAAATCCATGATGGTGAATCTGAAATGCCCATAGATGAAGATCTATGGTGGTGAATCTGAACCAAAGGCTCATGGATGAAAATCTATGATGGTGAATCTGAAATGCCCATAGATGAAAATCTAATGGTGGTGATAGCTGAAGCAAAAGGCTCATGGATGAAAATCCATGATGGTGAATCTGAAATGCTCATAGATGAAAATCTAATGGTGGTGATAGCTGAAGCAAAGGCTCATGGATGAAAATCCATGATGGTGAATCTGAAATGGCCATAGATGAAAATCCATGATGGTGATAACTGAAACAAAGGCTCATGGATGAAAATCCATGATGGTAAACCTGAAATGCCCATAGATGAAGATCTATGGTGGTGAATCTGAAATGCCCATAGATGAAAATCTATGGTGGTGATAACTGAAACAAAGGCTCATGGATGAAAAATCCATGATGGTGAAATCTGAAATGCCCATAGATGAAGATCTATGGTGGTGAATCTGAAATGCCATAGATGAAATCTATGGTGGTGATAACTGAAACAAAGGCTCATGGATGAAATCCCATGATGGTGAACCCTGAAATGCCCATAGATGAAGATCTAATGGTGGTGAATCTGAAGCAAAAGGCTCATGGATGAAATCCATGATGGTGAATCTGAAATGCCCAATAGATGAAAATCCATGATGGTGATAACTGAAACAAAGGCTCATGGATGAAAATCCATGATGGTAAACCTGAAATGCCCATAGATGAAAATCTATGGTGGTGAATCTGAAATGCCCATAGATGAAAATCTTATGGTGGTGATAACTGAACAAAGGCTCCATGGATGAAAAATCCATGATGGGTGAATCTGAAATGCCCATAGATGAAGATCTATGGTGGTGAATCTGAAATGCCCATAGATGAAAATCTATGGTGGTGATAACTGAAGCAAAAGCTCATGGAAGAAAACTCATGATGGTGAACCTGAAATGCCCATAGATGAAGATCTAATGGTGGTGAATCTAAAGCAAAGGCTCATGGATGAAAATCCATGATGGTGAATCTGAAATGCCCATAGATGAAAATCTATGGTGGTGATAACTGAAACAAAGGCTCATGGATGAAAATCCATGATGGTGAATCTGAAATGCCCATAGATGAAAATCTATGGTGGTGATAACTGAAACAAAGGCTCATGGATGAAAATCCATGATGGTAAACCTGAAATGCCCATAGATGAAAATCTATGGTGGTGAATCTGAAATGCCCATAGATGAAAATCTATGGTGGTGATAACTGAAACAAAGGCTCATGGATGAAAATCCATGATGGTGAATCTGAAATGCCCATAGATGAAGATCTATGGTGGTGAATCTGAAATGCCCATAGATGAAAATCTATGATGGTGATAACTGAAGCAAAAGCTCATGGAAGAAAACTCATGATGGTGAACCTGAAATGCCCATAGATGAAGATCTAATGGTGGTGAATCTGAAGCAAAGGCTCATGGATGAAAATCCATGATGGTGAATCTGAAATGCCCATAGATGAAAATCTATGGTGGTGATAATTGAAACAAAGGCTCATGGATGAAAATCCATGATGGTGAATCTGAAATGCCCATAGATGAAAATCTATGGTGGTGATAACTGAAACAAAGGCTCATGGATGAAAATCCATGATGGTGAACCTGAAATGCCCATAGATGAAAATCTATGGTGGTGATAATTGAAACAAAGGCTCATGGATGAAAATCCATGATGGTGAACCTGAAATGCCCATAGATGAAGATCTATGGTGGTGAATCTGAAATGCCCATAGATGAAAATCTATGGTGGTGATAACTGAAACAAAGGCTCATGGATGAAAATCCATGATGGTGAATCTGAAATGCCCATAGATGAAGATCTATGGTGGTGAATCTGAAATGCCCATAGATGAAAATCTATGGTGGTGATAACTGAAACAAAGGCTCATGGATGAAAATCCATGATGGTGAACCTGAAATGCCCATAGATGAAGATCTAATGGTGGTGAATCTGAAGCAAAGGCTCATGGATGAAAATCCATGATGGTGAATCTGAAATGCCCATAGATGAAAATCCATGATGGTGATAACTGAAACAAAGGCTCATGGATGAAAATCCATGATGGTAAACCTGAAATGCCCATAGATGAAAATCTATGGTGGTGAATCTGAAATGCCCATAGATGAAAATCTATGGTGGTGATAACTGAAACAAAGGCTCATGGATGAAAATCCATGATGGTGAATCTGAAATGCCCATAGATGAAGATCTATGGTGGTGAATCTGAAATGCCCATAGATGAAAATCTATGGTGGTGATAACTGAAACAAAGGCTCATGGATGAAAATCCATGATGGTGAACCTGAAATGCCCATAGATGTCTGATCTATGGCGGTGATATAACTGAAAAAAAAGAGGGATGCCCTAAACAAACTGAAGGTAGGGGGATGCCCTATGTGATAACTCATAAAGATCGAAAAATGGGTCTGACAACCATGAAATCAACATGAGACACGGTAAACCCAAAGAGAAGGGGGAATGCCCCAGTAGAAAAGTGCTAAAGGGGGTATGCCCCGGTATGATGACTCGCAAAGATCAAGAAATAGATCAAGTAACGAGAGAAGTCTGCAAAACATCAATGAACTCAAGGATGGGGGTATGCCCCAGTATGACAACTCACAAAGGTCAAGAGATAGAATGAGCAGCGAGAAAGTCTGCAAAAGAGAATCGATGAACTCAAGGACGGGGGTATGCCCCAGTGTAAGATAGTAGTCAACATGGGACACAGAATGTCACCGAACAAGATACTCTGGGATATGCTCAATGATGATGCAATGAAAATGATATACATAGCCTCAATGAACAAACGCTAAAACGAGTCCAAACATCACTGAAACTATGCTGACAAAGCAAAACTAAAATAATGGATCAAACAAATGCTAACCGAGACCCTAGGTCTGAAATGTAAGCAAATCAAAACACGACATGTCGACTAGCCATATGAGTACATCACCACAAGTGCATCAACAATCTAATAGGCCCTATCATCATGGGAGATGTTGAACCTAATGTCCAAAGGCATGTGAAAACCCAACCAGAAAACCCGAGACTGGTCTGCATCCTCCTCTGATCACAAGAGAAAGGGATAAGGTCATGTAAGACGATGAAATATGTGGGCTCACAAGATGTAAGGCTCTGATAAGAAGGGCGCAGGTATAACAATGTCCAATGTAGGATGGATAGGTGTAACAAAGGAAAGTGGGTACCCAAATCGGACCAAGTATGTTGAGAAGACTGAACCCAAGGTGTCGATGACTCTATGATCCATCGAAAGCAGCAATCATAAACAGGAGGTAGAATCTCAACGTCAAAATCAGCAAGGTGGGTATGCCCCAGTATGAATGCATCATCTCGAAATGGATAAGCCCTCAGTGCAAGATGAACTCTGGGAAGTATGTGTCTGGCATAAACTGGCATCTCACATAATCATCATCGATGAGTGGGCTATGCCCCAGTGTAGACATCTCTAAATCAAACATCAATGAGAGGAGTAAAACCAATATACATCGTCTGATCGAAAAGGATCTCTGCTCCTCAAGGTCATCATGGCAATGTGAAGAAAGTATCTGATCTCCTCTAAAGAAAGAGCATGTCCCAATGTGAACTGGTGTCTCTAAGATCAACCGCCAATGAAAGGGTTATGCCCTAGTGTAGGACAAACCCTGAAATGAATAAACTCCACCGCATGCTCTCATCCGTCTTGGTCTAATCATCTCAAAAATCTGCCAACAATGATGAGAAGACTATGCTCCTGTGATCACATCAAAGAAATCACCCAATCATATCTCGTACTCCAATGTGAAATGAATCTGAACTCCTCCAAGGAACAACCATACCTAAAACCATCATCGACCGAAAAGGGGTATGCCCCTGTGTAAAGCATGCCAGATGAAATGCGCCAATCATGTCTCATGCTCCAATGTGAAAAAGGACATCTGATATCCTCCGAGGAATGGACATGGCTCAAAAATCCGTCATCGACTGAGAAGAGTACGCCTCGACATAATGGTCATCTGATAGAAAACTCTCTGAGATGGCTATGCCCCAGTGTAGGGTCATAGCATAACTCCTGGTCCATCACAAACAGAATGCTCCCGAATCAATCCCGAGTATCGCTCACATAAGAGCTATCAAACACAACGTGTGATGTCATGGTCTCAGGGTGGTCTTAAGACTCGGGACGTAACGTAGGCTAGGGTGATAGGGTGATAGAAATGAAGGGAAACTAGGCTCAAATACCCAATGATCAAAACCCATGCCCTCATGTATGAAATGCAACATGTATAGTGAATCCCATGAGCCATGGACCTGAGGATGCCTAACGTGAATACGATGTCGATAAGGAGACAAATGAAGCAAAATGAACTGATAGTGATATGTGAAATGATGATGCGAAATGAGTATCAAACCCGAGATGGGTTGCTGTAAGAAGATAATAAGACGTGAAGTGAATGAGGTGAAACACAAGCGACGATCAAAATGACAGCGAAACAATGAATATATGAAGAAAGGTGGTGATCGACTTAGATCAAACATGAAGTGAAGTCACATCAATAATGAACGTGATGATGGAAAGGACAATGACTCGGAGTCCTTAGGAGAAGGTCACTCATCTCTCTCACAAATAGATATGACAAAGCAATACGAAAATCATGGGATCTCAGAGAGCTCACATACGAACTCCCAATAACGAACATACTCGATAAAAATGACCCCCAAACATCAATATACATACTCGATGATCGAGAACACTATGCGCATACACACATGCGCTTATTATTTTTCTTTTCTCTTCTTTTTCTTTCTTTCTTTTTTTTCATGTTTTTTTTTTTTTTTTTTTTTTATTAACATATATACAAATACCAATACCTGAACATGAACAAATGAACCCCAAGGATGATGTCAATACGATGGACACCATCTCAAGTGCTAAGGCAACCAAAACTCTCTCTAACGAGATGACCTTCTCAAACTAAGGATCTCTAAACCAGTGTCCGCGAGATAGATGATGGAATGATGTGACTATCCTCCATGTGATGACTGAGGAGGATCACCACTTCAAGGTGAAGAGAATATGAACAAACAAGTAGTGAGATAGGAATAAGGAAGAAGAGACGAGGAACACAATCAACGAGATGAGATGAAAATGCAGAGGTGTAGTGATAGGAAAAGATAACGAGGAAAAACGTGCCCCTAAGTCCAAGGCTCATGAAACTCCCAAACAATGCATGCATACATTAAAGGGCCCCTGCCCCGGTGTGAAAATGTGAGCAAGGCGATAAGAAAGAAAGGTTATAATGCACATGCGAGGCTCAATGGGCTAGCAACGGACTATGATGTCAATAAAGGTAATAAGGTATGAGCTAACCGAAATGAAGGCCACCCATCCTGCGACCATGGTCTCAAACATCATGCTCTCAAGCCCTCAGATGATCAATACTTAAGATCGATGTCCATGTGATATAACCATGTCAACCCTCTAGAATCATGCACCAACTGTACTCCAAATGCACCATAATAATCTCAAAGATGATCCTCTCAAAGCAAAGTAAGCGGTGATCCCATTAGGCACGACTACCCATCACGAGCCAACTCTCATCATACAAGATCAATCTCTATACTCAAGGCGAAATAAGTGACAGTCTCATCAAGCAATCAACCAATCCACATATCGTAAACCATCCAAAGATCATAAGTCATCCCTCGCCATGCAGGAACAATCCTGGGCTCAAACTCCTCACACTCTACCTGGTCGAATAAGAGAGGGGATGTGCAAAGCTAGAGAAACCGAGGATGGAAAAGGTCATATAATAGTCTCAAAGGTGATGATGTGCAAAGCTCATAATGGATGGATGTAGGTCAAAACAAAAGCAAGGTGTGGGAAGTGAGCGAGGTACTGCTCTGATCATAAGAAGATGTGTCATAGTCTCGAACTTCCTAGGTCAAATCCCTGATCCTAAGCTAATAGGCTCAATATCCTCCATGATAGGTCAGGCCTCAAGACCACAATGTGCAAGTGAAAAGATGCCTCAAGTCAAAAGTACAAATCATAATATGACAAAACACAAACACATGTCCATAAAAGAAAATGCATCCAATGAGATAATCCGATGAGTACATCATGCAAAAAGAAAGATAACAAAGACAATACTCAAGAATCGAGTTATAGTCTTTAAAAGTCAAAAGCAAAACAAGACTAAACAAACAAAAACAAAAGCAGTGACTGGTCCTGTCATCACATCACTGGCCACAGAAGGAACAAAATCTGAGCGCCACTGTACCAAGGCAAGCCCAATCATGAGTCAATCGCCCAAATCAATAAGATCAGGGACTACTGGTGGATGGAGGTCTACATGCATGGCCTGAGCTGAGGTAGGAATAGGAAAGATATCAGACTGAGGATGCCCAAATGTCCTAGAATCGACAATGTCCTAGAATCGACAATGTCCTGTATGGCATGTCGTAGAGCAGTGCAACGATCCGTGTGATGTCCTGCTGACTGGTGGTACGCACAATATAAGTCAAGCCGAAACTGTGGAGGCACAGGATCTGGAAGTCCCCTAGGAGCTAGAGGAGCCAAAAATCCCATGGCCTGGAACGCCTCAAAAACTCTGCTCAGGGGTGTGCTCAAATCTGAAAAGCGTCTCTGACATCGTCGACGAGGGTGAAGTCGCTCCTGAGGAACTGCAATAACTGGAGGGCCCTGAAGCCGGGATGGAGGTCGTGTCGACGTAGCCAGTGAAATGGATGAGGAATGCTGCTGGAACACTGAATGTGGGCGAGGTCGTGGATGTGAGGCACCCAAAGTAGCAAACATCGATGGAGTCAAATGTGGCAATGAAGGCATCGCTACTCCTGGAGCTCCTCTCGATGACGATGGATGCTCTGACAAAATAAGCTCAATCCTCTCAACCTCCGCGTCAAATCCACCATCATCTCATAAAGAGCAGTAAGAGTAATGGGTGTGATCTCATCCGACATGGTGAACCTCAGCTGAAGAAGTCTAGTCTCAAGGTGCTCTGTATCATAATCATCATACCATCAATCTCCGCTCGGGGACCAGTCACGATACTAAAACCGTCCAAGACTCTAAAACAAACACATGCAAGAGACAAAACAAAACAACACACGATGCTACTTCAAAACAACAACACATAAAAATACATGATACGAAACAATGATAAAAAGAAGATGGGAACACATATCCAAGAAAGCAACAATATCACTAAGTGAAATGAGAGTACATCATGCAAAATAATATGACAACAAAGGTCTACTCTCGAAGCACAAGGTGCGAACTCAAAACACTAACTATAAAACAAGACTCAAATACAAAGAAAAAGAGAACAAAAACTCAAACGACCAACTAACAAGGTAGTCCCAAAATACACCAACAAGGTATCAAAGTGTCCCGTGAATATCAGTGCCCTGGGTGTCCAAAACGTGATGGTATAAGCCCGAAGGAGGAGGAACCGCATGCGTGGAATAAACTGGAAAGGAATCAGTAGTCATATCTGGACCAAGATCAGTGTCTGTAGCCGATACAGGAAAGCTAACCGCACCACTGTCAATAAGATCCTGTATGGTTATAACGTAGAGAAAGCACAATAAATCAGTACGGTGGCCTGCCCATCTGGTGATATGCACAGAACTCATGAGCACGAAAACGCGGAAGTAAGGTACTCGGGGGTGGCCTAGGGGCCAATGGTACTAAAAAACCAGTAGCTCTGAGTCGTTCAAAAGCTCTATCCAGAGGCATCCCCAAATCAGAATAAGTCCTTTGACGTCGCCGATAGGGACGAGACTGCTCATGCCGTGGAGTACTAGTCTGTGGACGCTGAAACTGAAATGAAGGTCGCACCGTGACAGTATGAAGATGCATAGAAGGGTACTGCTGAGCTGAATGAGGATGACGATGCTGTAAGGGTGAGAAATCGCTCCTGGGTATCTGCAATGATCTCGCATAGGGATGATAACCAGGTCGTCGATGCTGAAAGTTCGCAGAACATACGTCTCCATAGCTCTCAGATGATCCACCAACTCCCTTCCCCTCAGTATCTAGGGAAGGAATAATATCTTACCATAATCCTTTAGATATGTCATCGTCTACATCAGACAAAGCCTGAACCAATGATCTGAAATCCTGGAATGGGACTCCTGTCAGATGCCGAGCAAACCTAGGGTGCAAACTCCTCAAAAACATGCTCATCTGATCTCTCTCGGTAGGTCGCTCAATCATCTCCGCAACCTTCTCCCTCCAGCGGGAGATAAACGAAGAAACAGGCTCATCTGATCCCTGTCTAAGCAACTCAAGCTCTCTACGTGTAGCGCTCGTATCACCACTGAAGGAATACTGTCTCAGAAACTCTTGTGCTAAGTCCTCCCAAGTTCTCCGACGAGATGTCTCTAATGAGGCGTACCATCTCTGTGTCATGCCGCTCAATGACAATGGGAACAAAGTGAGCAACTGTGCCTCATCTAGACCAAGGGCCCTCATAACCGTGCTATAAAGCCTGAGATGAATACGAGGACATCCAACTCCCGTGTATCTCTCTATATCAGGCATCCTGAAACCGACTGGCAAAGTGGCCACTGGCACATCGTCAGGGTCATCCCATGAAATCATCTCGTCAGGATCTCTCATCTGTCTAATCCTCTGCTCGAGTCTGTCCATACGAGAACGAGGATCCTCAATAATGGTAACTGGTGTGACAATAGGTGGAATGACAGTAGTCTGATCATGCAAAGTCTGTGTAGTTGGCATCTGAGCAGGTAGAACAGGTGGTGTCACTAAATCAGATGGCGTGTCCTCGAGCACTACATGCCTACTCTGCTGAGTATCCATCCTCTAACTCAAACTGGTCAATGCCCCCTGAATCGAAACCATAGAAGCGATAAGCTAACCAATCGAAACTGACTGTGAATTCGTCTATAGCAGCTCAGAGATGCAAAAACCTCTCTCCCACTCAACCCAGGGCACTGAACCAAGACCGGGACTACAAATAGACCCCTACAAAAGAACCCAAACAAAACGACTCAAACACGACTCATGCAACAACACGGGATGCAACGAACAATGACCAGTGCATGACACAACACAACCCAATACATGACAGGGTGCGATACACAATCGCATGGTGACAATCAAAATTTGGATATACGATAGAAACTCTAGAGTCACATGAGTGTCCAGTGTGAGACAACTACAAATATGACTAAAGAATTTCTATCGATGATCCAGAAAGTGATAGAGGTGCGAAGAAAATGAATGGGGTGTGAAGAACAACACTATCACGAGATCGATACTCAATCTATAACAAAATATCCTTGATTCAACCTTCAACTCGAGCTCCATAAGGGAAGAAAATGATAAGGTGATCAAGGCGAATCTCCCGAAAAATGTGTGAATATGAAAATGTGTCTTTCACCTTTCTAGTAATGAAAATATGAGCATCAAGTTGAAAATCGAACCAAGGATCAAACAAAGAATGAGGTACTGAGCCCGTGATAGGTGGACAGTGTAAAAAGGTGATCATGAACGTGTCCCAAAGTATCGAGTAAGTGACAACAAAGTGAAGGGGGGTGTCGAGCCAAGAAATGAGAACGAAAACCCTAGGGAGAAAACATGCTAAACTCATCAAGTGAAAAACACAAACTAAGGCGACAAGACGAAAGGTGATCCAACCGTACTCAAACTCATACCGATCTCCAAGCACTCTCAACTGGAGACTAAAAAGAGGGAATGCCAAATCCGAAGTGTAACCACAGAGGCTTTGAAAGCCCTCAGATGCACCCACGTGTAGAGAGGGAGTCCTAATCGAAGGATCTACGGCTCAACCTACAAGGTCAAGGTGGCTCTAAATGGATATGGGTGGACTTTAAAGATCCCTAGTAGAAGCGATCATACCCTCCGGCGGTACGCAACCCTCTGCACGCCTCCGAAGAGACAGGGCGCTTCCATGCAAGGTGGTCATCACATCCACACATGCACTATCTCAACATCCTAGGGGGTTCCTATGGTGAAACCTCTCAAACTCTCAACGGTAAACTAGAGTGCACAGTGAATGGTGTGGGTGCATCCGAAAACCCTAAGAATCTAGATCAGAAGAGGAAACACACTGGTCGCACAACTATCCATGAAACCTAGCTCGGGGCTATACAGGTCTTCAATGATCGGACTCCAATCGACATCAAAGTGTCGCTCTCCTCCAGAATGCTCCCGTACATCGACATAGCCCGTCGCTAGACCCTACTCCTAATCTCTGGCTCGGTCAGGGAGCAAGCACACAGAAGGTCTCACACTTGCAATAGTGAGAACCGAGATGAAAGGAATGACCGAAACCAAGAGATTTGGAGGTAAGGGGATAGAAGTGCGGCCCACATGGACAAGCGACATGCAATCAAGCAGAAGAAGGGCAATCATGCGACATGCAGTCAGGCAGAGTACAGGATATATCACTCATGTCCACACACAAACTATGATAGTCAAAATGAATAGTGATACAGACATCATGCTCAAAGACGATCAAGAGAATATATAATCCAGACAATCGACATGTCAAATTAAACGATATATAACAATGAATCCATATATGCAAGGCAATCAAAACAATCATGGAAAATATCAGAATCACTATGCTAAGCAACATAAGATAGACAATCAATACAATCAACATGTCAATATCTCAAACAAATATGACAATGAAGCATAGAGAAAATACCTATCTCAGAATCCTCTATCAAGACGAACCAATCATCATAATCAGCATGTCAAATATCTCATACGAATACATCAATGAAACATTAAGAAACTGGCTATATTAGAATCCCCAACCAAAATAATCAACCAACATGATCAACCAACATGATCAACATGTCAATGTCCCAAGTGAAAGCTCGGGAACTCTCGATGTGCAATCAAGAGATGAGTACCCACTGATCGAATCACCAAACGCCACATTTGCTTCACTTTAAGTTCAAGCTTGACCCTCTAAAAGTTTCCCCAGCAGAGTTGCCATTTTGTGGACCCCGCATTTCGGCTCATGTGTTTCCCACTCGAATGGCGAGCTCGATTTTATTTCGAAAAATTGATTTTTATTTGATTAAGAAAATTGACTTGGAGTCGCCACTTACTTTTGTTTTATTTTTAAAAGGGTAAACAAAATAAGAAAAAAAAACCCTAAGTGTGACTCCTTACTTTGGAAAAGGTGGTCTGTGAAAAACCGGATCAGGTTCGGGGGTCAGGTTACTTATCGGGAAGGTACGGTAAAGACCGTAGCACCCCTCTAAGTCCCTAAAGTCGGGTCTCTACTAATAAAATGAAGCAATCATGGCAATCGATGAATAAATCAATGAATACCTAGAATGACCATGCTCATGTGAAAATCAAAACACTCAATAAGAACGATCGAAGTAGGAGCGGAGCATACCTTGGCGTCAAACGATCAGTGCGCTATCAAGAAAGGGGGTTAACGCACAATTAAGAAATAATATCATGCATGTCATAGAGCATAATAACTCAATCATGTACGACCATCAAATCAACTAATTAATCAATCAATCATAAAAACGTGTATGTGGGGCCCCCACCAAAGCCCGATCTATCTTGCACGAATTAATCCCACAAATTCCATTAATCTTTAATTATGAAAATTACATTCATGCATATATAAAATCAAGAGAAACCGAAGATTATTTGAAACCCAAAGAGAATTAAAACTGTTAGAGAGAAAATTGGATTTTTGAAATTTATTTGAAAATTGGAGTATTGGGAATTAAATTTAAGAGTTGGAATTTTAGGAATTAAATTAGAATTTTGGAAATTGGAAATTAAGTTCGGAAAATTAGAATTTTGGAAAATTGTTTAAAAAAATGGAATTTTAAAGTAAATAGATAAATAGAATAATGATAAGGATGAAAAATAATAACGATTAAAAAAATGAACGTAAATATTGAAAATTTTTGAAATTGAAAATTAAATTTGGGAATTGGAAATTTTTGGAGTTTTAAAATAAATAAATAAAGTAATAATGATTAAATAAATTAATGTGAACATTTGAATTTTTGGAATCGGGAATTTAATTCGGAAGCCGGAAATTTTAAAGAATTGTTTAAAATGGAATTTTAGAATAAATAAAATAAAATAATAATAATTAAATAGATTAAAGTGAATATTAGAATTTTTGGAATTAGAAATTAGAATCGGAAGTCAGAAATTTTAAAGAATTGTTTAAAATGGAATTTTAAAATAGATGAATGAAATATTAGTGATTAAATAAATCGAAGTGAGTATGAGAGTTTTCGGAAATTGGAATTTGGTTTAAAAATCGAAATTTTGAGAAATTATTTAAAGGTTGAATTTTAAAAATAAGCAAATAAATAAATAAATAAATAAAATAATGATGATTAAATAAATTGATGTGAGGATTAAAATTTCGGAAATTGGAATTTAATTTAGAAAACGGAATTTTGAAAGGTTGAATAAATAAATAAAATAACGATGATTAAATACGTTGATGTGAAAATTAAAATTTCGGAGATTGGAATTTTAAATTTAGAAATCGGAATTTTGAAAGGTTAAAAAAAATTCAAAAATTGGAATTAAAATTTTATTGAGGAATTAATGCTTTTAGGAAGATAAATCATGCAAATTGAAAACAAAAGGGCTAATTTGAGGTGGGTATGGGCTTGGAATGGGCATGGGCCAACTTAAAATGGGTGAACAAAACAAGGGGCCTTTCATCAATGTAAATGGGCTTAAGGGGAAGAAGGCCTTCAAAGGACGTCCATGGGCCTTGGGTTTGGCTCCAAACTCAAGTCCACATCCATGCTATGGGCAAGCCCAATGGGCTGACTTGATCACAAACTTGGGCTTGGTGTACCAACCCAAGCCCAAATCCAAAGCTAACAGGGGCGGGCTCAAAAACCCATCTCAAACCCAAGCCCAAAACTTCATCTTCCTCCAGCTTGCTTCTCCACCCGAATATCATCCTGAGAGAGAGACTTCACCACCGGCGGCAAGATGGAGAGAGGATCCGTGGCGGCGGTTCAGCGGCAACCAGAAGGTGCAGCCGTCAAGGTGGCTGGTGCGAGTGCTCGCCTGGCCGGGGCGGGTGGTGGCGGGTGGTGAGGTTAGCCGCTACAAATGGGTATGATAGAAAAAGGAGATGGGTATGAGGGGTGTTTCAGAAAAGCGGGTAGTGGTGCGGGCATGAGATATGCTGAATGAGTGGGTAGGGGTGGATAAAGGACATGAGGATACAGAGAAAGAATGGGTTTTGGGCGGTATGTTTAGATGAACACATGCATGAGGGTGTGGGTAGAGAGAGATAGAGATATTCATGCATGCTCCAAGCTCCACGTACAGGGAAGGATAGAGAATATATGTATGATTCTGATGCTCTCATATGCATAAATATCCTTAAGTGAAAATCATAAAAAAAAACGAGAGAGTAGCAAAAAAGTTGCATCCAAACAATGAATAAAAGCTAAAGACATCAAGGAAAATGCATGAAGAACAATGCAACAAGAAAATGTAAACAGAAGATCCACAATATTCGCACCTGGAAGAGCTCTCTCCTAGCAGGAACAAATCCGAAAAATGCCTGAGTCCCCTCCCCTCTTTCTCTGCCCTGGTCCAAACCTCTTTCTCAGCTTTTTTTTTTTCTTTTTCCCGCCTTTCCTTGACAGCCCCCACCTACTCTCTGTCTCGCGTCCCATCTCGCCGCCACCAGCAGCTCGCCTCATCCCATCCATGGCAGCCCAAAGCAGCCCCCAGTGCAGCCCACTTCAGAGGCAGTCAGAAAACAACCAAAAAATAACAATAAAAAAAACTCCAGCTCCTCGGGGGGGGGGGTCTACAGGCCCCCACCAAAGCCCGTTTACTATTGGGTGAATCAGCTTCGCAAATTCTATCACTAAGAATTACGAAAATAAGTTCACACTTATTTTAGAACATTTTAAAATCACGGAAGTTGTTAAAGTTACATGCCGAGAAGAAAATGACGGCAAAATTTATTGAAAATGAGATCTTGGGAACCTCAAGAAAATGCTCTAAGGATGAAGAAGAAGGTGGAACGCCGGCCGGACAGAATTCCGGATGTGAAATACCCGGATGGAATGTCGGTGGAGGAGAATTCCGAATGTGAGATACCCGGGTGGAATGTCAGCGGAGGAGAATTCTGGACGTGAGATACCCGGATGGAATGTCGGGGGAGGAGAATTCTAGATGTGAGATTTCCGGATGGAATGTCGGGGGAGGAGAATTCCGGATGTGAGATGTCCGAATGGAATGTCGGCGGAGGAGAATTCCGGATGTGAGATGTCCGGGTGGAATGTCGGGGGAGGAGAATTTCGGATGTGAGATGTCCGGATGGAATGTCGGGGAAGGAGAATTCCGGATGTGAGATGTCCGGGTGGAATGTCGGGGGAGGAGAATTCTAGATGTGAGATGCCCGAATGGAATGTCGGCGGAGGAGAATTCCGGATATGGGATGTCCGGGTGGAATGAGCGATGCCACGTGTCGCAAGGGGCCGTCTGCGTGTCCAAGGGAGAGGGAGCCACGCGGCAATTTTTAGGGAGGATCCCACAGGTAGGTGAAGGTTTAGAGAGAGAAACGGGTTTGGTGGTATGATTAAATGGGTGTACACATGGGTATGGTAGAACATGGTTATGAGTAGCATGAAGGATAGGTATGGGTTGATGGATATGGGGGCTTGGGTGAGTGGTTTTAATGGGTATGTGAAGGAGTGAAGGATGGCATGCACCCGTGAGACTCCATGTAAGCGAGGGAGTGAGATGGAGAATGAATGAGAGGAAGATGGGTGTGGTGGAGGATGCCTGATTCCTGCAAGCTTGAGTGAGGAAATGGGTATGACGACCTAAAGAGAAAGGTGGATAGATGAACGATGGGTATGGTGGATAAGAAAAAAAAAACATGGGGATGAGATGACGACACGCTTGCGTGGGAATAGAGATAGGGGTCATGCTAAGTGAAGACATGTGCGTGGACACAAACACAATGGGCAGGCCACCAGCAGATGTGCCTCCACGTCTAGCCGACGAATATGTCTGGCAGTACAACCTTGGGTATTTGCTGGCTGTGAAAGCCTGGGGAAAACTGAAAAGGTCTGTTCTCATCATCACTGAAAACCCAGATTCTAGCCACAAGGAGGTCATGGCTTGAAGCTTCGCGAAAAGTAGCTGAGACCTTGGCATGTTGAGATGGGTCAGGAACCAAATACATCAACCAAGTAGGCATTGAAGCCATTTGCATAGTAAGGGCTACCATTCATCACAAAATGCGCTCCTCTTATTCTGATGAATCCATCTCGCACTTCAACTCGGACCTGAAGATCTTGCTATTGGATTAAGAGAAGCAAACAAAGAACCCGACCTTGAATTTCTCATCTCTCTCGCTCAGTGTCTTTTACAAGAATACTATACATCCAGGATGATTCAGCACAACAACTCACCCCACGGACCACCACACCATCGAATGCCAGGTTCCGCTTCAACCCAAACTTTCCCTCGACTTTGGAGTCTTGAGTATGCACTCAGGGAGGAAACGAAAACAAAGAGATAACAGGATAGCACCAAGAAGAAAAATATGAAGACTTTAACCAGCATATCGGACCCATTTCATCATTTCATCCATGGGTCCAACATCCAGTGAGTTAAGATGGAAAATACTCGTCAGAATAGGGCATAAAACACAGCAAGCTCGTCCAATATTTAATCAGTAATCACCAAAACAGAACAACCCAACAGGCAGAAATGAAAAATCACTGAGAATCAGCCCTGGACAGTATGAAAAAAATGGAAAATACACAGAGAAAAAAAAAACAAATGGTCATACCTGGAAATCTCCCTTCTAAGCTCCGTGTCCTGGACTCTTCCCAACAACTCTACCCTCCTCTGTTCTTCGCTTCCTCTCAAGCTCCACCCCTACTCTTTCCCTCAAAACCCTCAGAAAAACTCCTCTCTCTCTCACCCTCCATGCTGTCCCCTCCCCCTTTTTCCTGATAAAACCTCCTCTCGTTTTTCGGATTTGCCTTTCCAACGATCTTTGCCGCAGCCACCTCTTTTTTTCTCTCTCCTTCTGCAGCCACCTTTTCTGCCCCATTCCTTCTGCAACACCTTTCTTCTCTCTCATCCACGCCCCCTAACGGCCTACGGGACCCCCCTCCAGAAAGTTCCTCCACGTGTCAAAGTCCTATTGCAGCTTCAAAAGGCAAGGTTGATTCCTTATGGCCACTAAGGATGTGACACGTGGCCCGCTGGGATAGTGGCACCTGACTAAAAATGTGATTTGCAAAAACAAATAGAGAAAAAATGATCCATGCCTAAATGGGGGTCTACACAATTGTACTTCTAATATCATCGAAGATGATAATTTGTTTATTTATTGTTCATTAAACAACAACTTTCTTTAAAACTCTTGTCAGGGATTTGAAAAGATGAAAAAAAAAAAAAAAAGTCATGGTCATGCATATATCTTACTTATAATTTCGTATTATTTATTATTCATTACTTTTTATTGTTTTGATGATGTTTCTTAACATTAAAAAATGCAATTAAAATAAAATAAGTACCAATTGTCTGTCACGAAAAAATTAAGATTAAAATTTCCTAATTTAAAATTAAGTCAGATTTTTGAAAGAATAATTCCTAATCATCTACTAAGATTTGTCTATAATAAAAAAGAACTCATAATTTGGGGTTCTTTATTATTCTAATGACTTCAATTAAATAGCTTAAAGCACTTGTAATATTGGAGCATGACAAAGGGAAAATGTAGGTATTTGGCTCATAAAAATTTCACTATTTGGTTACCTGTATTGAGTTTGAAATTTAAATAAACATGTTAAGGATGAGTTTAAGAATTTTTTTAAAATTGAGACAATTTCATGATGAGTTTGGGTATTGCCTTGCCTTGACTCTTGCTCTACCCCACCCTCATTATATAAATTTAATTTAATTTTTATTTTTCTATTGTTAATATATATAAATAAAAATTTACTTATTGATAAAATAAGTTATAAAAAATGTAATGTTTTAATTATTTATCAAATATATTTATTTTAAATGTAATTAAAATAATTAAAATGTTTTTTTTAAACAAGATAAGATAGGGTGGGTATAGAAAATTGGCAGATCTTGTGACGTTTTAAGTTTTTTAGTGGTGGGAATGAGAATTATTTTTTAATAAACTAAGTGGAGACAAGATTAGGGCACCCATTGCAACCCGACCTAACCTTATTGTCATCCCTAATATAATAAAAATAAAATAACATAAATTAACAAAAGCTATAAATTAACTCCACCCATGGATGAAGTGATTAACCCATGTTTTGTTGCGGAAAAATATGAAGAGAAGAAATAAATAAAATAAAATTTAATTTAATAATTATTTTATATACTTTTTTAAAATTCATTTCATTTATTTTCTTAAAAATATATAAATATTTCACTAATTTTATTATATATTGTTTTTCATATTTTTTATGATAATTAAATATGATAAAATATATATTTTTTCTTTACTTAATAAATATAACAAAAATTTAGGAATATAATTTGAAGTGTTGGAATTAATTAATTATTGGATAATTAACATATTCTAAAACCCTAATTTAAGAATTTAAGGTGATGAATTATTATTTAAATTGACTTTTAAGCAGAGCTTAATCCAAGATGGTTGTATATATGTTGTATTATTATGAGCCAAAGTGACAGTGTGGGTCCATCTCCGTTATTCAAGGGCCTTCAATGATAGACATAAAATTGGAATTTAGTTTCTTATTCATTTTCATTTACATATGAATTGGTCGTCAGTTGTCAAGCTTTTTGGCAAACCAAGTGGAAGATGCCAAAGTAAGTGCTGCCATTGCGGAAGACACTGTTGTGCAGAGCTCCATTGTCGCAAAAAGTAGTGGTTTATTTACAAGACAAAGTCAAAAGTTCTTGGCCCTACGGATTTGGAAGAAAATTGAGGCTTGATGATCCTAAATGTGTAGCAAGAAAATATTTTGAATATTTGGTAAAAAATTTATAAGATTCTATACGTATAAATTCTTCTTAATTTTTATAAATGTGTTATAAATTGTTGAAGGTTTATTGGAATTAGAATAGATAATATATACACGTTTTTAATATTTTTAAAAATAAAAATTTAGTATTTTTTATAATATATTATTAATTATTTTAGAAATATTCTTGTAAAATCACGAAAAATATTACAAGCAATTCTTTTTTATTTAAAAAAAAATGTTTCTTAATTTTTGTCAAATATCTTTTTTTTTTATCTTAGACATGTTTTTTACAAATACTTTTAAACTATTCAAACAGATTTGATAATGATTTTAATAAGTATTATAAATTTTTTTTAATATTTTAAATTTTTTATTTTTCAAGTATTAAAAATAAAAAATCTTCCTAAAATCATTATCAAACACATTTTTTTTCACTGAAACACTTTTAATATACAAAATTTTTATTAATCATAATCCAATTAGAAAAAAAATATCAAAAATTCAATTTGCATTTGAATATAAACAAAACACTTAATTTTAACAATGACATACGTAAAAGGATATGATTTTTTCAAATAAAAAAAAAACACTATATGCTTTTCACGCACAATACTATAGTACTATCTTTAGTTTCCTTAATATTAAAAAAAATCATTATTCAAATTATTTTTGTATTGTTATTGGCATATTTTATTTTATTTTTATTTTTTTAAATAAAATCTAATGCCTGACGACATAAAGGTACATATCGTACTACTTACACAGTTACACCATTGCTCAATAAAATAAAAATAATTTTATTCATTAAATTTAAAATTTTATGAGATGATAGGATAAGGATGGTACACTTATTCCTTTTTTTTTTTTACCATTATATCCATCATGGAAAAATAATTATTTTTGAGAAAAAAAAAACAAAATCTTACTTCTATATGAAATCTTACATCCCAACTCGAACTTTTATTCCACATTCCTAGTGAGTAAACATTTTTTTTATATAAAAAAATATTATATAATGTATTTCTTTAAGTATATCTTATGTAATAAGAAAATTTATTGGAAATATTTTAGATGGAGAAAAAATTATAAAATAGAATTGAATTTGTAAAGACCATTGAAGATATGGATAGAGATGTTAGATAGAACGAGAAATATCCAAATGGTTTCAAGTGCGGATATAAAAAAATGAGAAAATATGAAATATTTAAAAAACTCAATAATTACATCTAATTTTATCATTTATAATATTTTTTATAATATAATCAAAAGATCCTCTTTTATTATTAATCAATTCATATTAAAATTTTATGTATAAAAGTTATCGAAGTGTTGACGTATTTTGATAGAACATTTTTAATACAAATTTAGATTAAGAATTTTTTTTTATTTAAAAAAAGTGACTTTGATCGCGAATTGTCATCTCCTATACGAGAAGTACCGATCCAATCATCTTTTATAAAATATCTTATATTATAAAAATATGTCAAGTCGACGTAAAATCATATACATTATATCTTATATTATAAAATTAAGTCTAATCGAGAAATCAATTCGACGTAATATCGTATACGCTACTGAGAAAGGAGAGAAAGGATCACTTCATCCACACCCTTCTGTGGTTTGACTTTCACTCTCCAAATTCACCTACTGGTTTGACTTTCACTCTCAAAATTCACTACTCCCTTCCATATGCTAAAAGTTGTGCTCAAAGCCATACCTCACAGGATCCGGGATCCGTTTTGCAGTGATTTTAAATTTTTGTTCTTTAAAACAAAAAATATGTTTAATAAATAAATAATTTTTTTTATTTTATATCCTTAAAAACAAAATCGAAGTGTTTTTAGTTAACATGTTTTAAAAAATAATTATATAAAATAATTAAAAATAAAACATTAAATATAAAAATTATTTTTAAAAATATTAAAAATATTTTAGATTTTCAAATAAATATTTGTTATATAAAAATTAAATAATAGTTTTTAAAAATTGTTTTAAAAAATTAATTTTCAGAATTATTTTCCAAAAAAGTTATCAATAGAATTATGTTTAAAAATAATTTTAGAAAGTATTTATAATTTTTTTAATATTTTAAAAATAAAAATTTTCAAACAAATATTTTTTTAAATTATTGTAAAAAAAAAAAAAAAGACCATTGGAAAATATTTTGATTTAAAAATTTAAAAAAAAATATTTTAAAAAAAAAAAAAAAAAAAATTTTTTGTTTTTT
>JBAPGN010000451.1:0-27847 GCA_037355405.1 Vitis amurensis | reverse complement strand
AATAAAAGAAATAGCCTAGTTAATGGAGAAGATAGGCCATTAAAGAAACTTTGTGGTTAGATCATCTGCACTTGTCTCATAACATAACCATCTATGGTGTATCGAAACATGACCTAGATTGAAGATGAAACATGAAGCATATATTCTTTTATAAAAATCTTTTGTTGATAGATAAAGAAATAATTTCAAGATCTGGTACTTCAACTTCAAAAGCCTTAGTAAGCATTCCAACTCAAGTTCCAGCTCAAGCAGAATTCCTAACCATGAAAAGTAAATGTTAAGCATCATTAGCCGTTGCTTCAAACATAGAAGAACATCGATAAGGGCTTATCCAATCTCTCAAGTATATTAATGATAATTAAGATAATAAAGATAATGAAAAAATATCCTTTTTTATGATTCATATGTGGACTACTAATTCATCCTACATGGTAGACCTATGGGCCAATCTAGATAATTTTCTTTAGTAATCTGTGCAACATTTGTATATATCCAATGTAAAAAAGAAAAAAAAAAGTGTAAAGTTGTGAATAGTGAAAAAAAATATTCATCACTATTTCCACAGTAATGAATAGTAAGGAATAGAAACATTCAAAATTGAAACCACTAAACATTTTTAAAATTTATAAAAAAACATATATTTATTTATTTGTTTATAAAAAGTAAAACATAAATTTATTTTTTTTCCAAAAAATAATCACATATATATTAAATAGTGAGAATTTGAAATTTTTTTTATAACAATAGAATTTCCTCCTTTTGGGAGAAATCACAAGGCAAATCAACTTAATGTTCATCTCTTAAAACTCAAAACGGTACAAGTCAAACATGTTCTTAATAAAAGAATTGTTATTCATATCTGTATTCTTAAAGTTGGACTTTTCATATATCAACGACAAATAGTCATGGTGAATGGTGATTAGAGCTGTCAAATAAAAGAAATAGCCTAGTCATTAGAGAAGATAGGCCATCAAAGAAACTTTATTGTTGGATCACTTGCACTTGTCTCACAACATAACCATTTGTGGAGTACCGAAACATAACCCAGATTGGAGACAATGCATCAAGCATATATGGTTGTAAGTAGTAAGTAGCATGCAATTGCCTATTTAGATAAAAGTTTAGATCAAAGTGTTAGCATTTTCCAAACAAATATATCAAATTTTTTTTGGAGTGAATAAAGGATGATGCCATAACTAGGCTAGTTTTATGACTTGCAACCATTCAAAATCTTGTAATAAATATATCTTTTGAGTGAATACCTATTGTAGGCTCGTAAGGTTGTTTGGAGCAAGTAAGCAGAACCACTCGCATAGAGAAAAACCCGACCATGAAACATAATTTCATTTTAGGCAGCTAGAATGTAAATACGATAGTTATGCATCATTTTAAGTCAATATTCATCACATTAATTACCAACTATTTATGATAATCAAGTAATTCACCGCTACATATTAATGCGCACCTAAAGCCATAAAAATGCAAATTATAAAGGCACAAAAAATGTCATGTACCCATGGTTGAAAATGTTGGTTTTTTTCATCGAAATTTCGTGTTTCAGGCATTGGCGAAACGAAAGAGGGGGGCAAAATGTCGATGGAAGAAGTATCCAAAAATTTCGCTAAAAATTGGAGAAAAATTGGCACTAGGGGAAATATCGGCAATTTTTTCAAAAAATCGCTTGACGTTGCAAAAAATTGGCAATATTTCGGTTAATTTAGTTGATTTTTCATCGATTATTTCAAAAAATTGTCTCCCTTCACCTACTGCTGATCCGAAAACTCCTAGCTTTCCCACGTTGATCTGACGATCCAGATTTGGTCCGAGCTCCAACAGTTAATTTCATGTGCATCTAATGGTCCAAATTGAAGCTGGATGTGATCCAACAGCCAAAATTGAACCCCCAACGGCTATGTGATGATCCAATGGTCAGATTTCGTCCATATTTTGATCCAACGGCCAATTTTGTTTTGCAACGGTAAAATGAGATTTCGACAAATATTCTACTGCCCAAAACTTTTTTGTATCGAATGCTTCTTTTTTTCACCAATTTCATACACACAATTTCCCATACATTTCGATCCTCCTCTCATTGCTCTCCCAACGTGCTATTACTGCATTTGTTTTTAAAGCTATGATTGCTTGTAACACTTTTAATCTATTTATTGTATTTGAAGATGATAATTTATATCAGTATATTACTTTAAATTCTTCAATTTATTGTTACTTTCTATTTTCAATGTGCAAAATCAATCAGGTTCACATCAATTTTCTCTCTTTCGTTCGATATTTCTGCATATTATCCGGTGATTAGTCACAGCTTTTTTAGACCATCTGTGACATGATATTTGTAGATTGTTCATAGAATTGTATTGCTTAGTTAAATTTATTAACCCTTAACTAACAATTAGTAGCTTCCCAATTTCTCAATTTTTTTTTTATATTTCAAATCGTAATTAATTAGTACATTTTTCTAAACTCTGCGAACTGATATTAGTTAGATTTTCATAAAATATAATTTAGCTTAGTTAATTTATTAACTTAATAACAATTACAGTCAGCTCCCAATTTTCTCAATTTTTTTTTTCTTTTCAATCATAATAATTAGTACATTGAATTTAATTAGTACATTTTTAACTCTGAATGAATTAGGTAGATTTTCATAGAATTAATTTTGCTTAATTAATTTAAAACTTAATTAAAACAATCATAGGCAGCCTTCCAATTTCTTCAATTTTGGTTTCTTTCAATTGTAATTAATTAAGTACATTTGCAATAAGTTTGATTGGATATGAATTACTAGATTTGGCAATAACTTTATTTTTAATTACTTGCTTAATTTAAATTTGTATTCAATTGTAATGAAATAGTATATGTTTAATAGATTTGCAATGGCTAGTGGAAGTGGAAGTGGAGGCGGAGGTAGAGGTGGAGGTGGAGAGGAATGTTCGGCCAAGATTTAGCTTGGAAGTATTGTTCACCATTAAAGGGAAACCAAAATGGGACAATTTGTAATTTTTGTGGGCTGGTGATGAATAGTGGAGGCATTAGTCGATTAAAGTATCTTAGTGCATAAAGACTCGAATAACAACACCAAAAAGTGTCTTTTAGTGCCACCCGAAGTGAAAGAAGAGATACGAGAGATGTTACATGAAAAAAGTAAAGCAAAAGCAAAGAAAATTGTACATATTGAAGAAATCCAAGCTCAATTACATGACACTATGGGGGCTAGGCATACACATGTCATGGACGAGGATGGTGATGATGATGAAGATGAAGAAGTGTACATGTATCCAATAGATATGGACATGGATGAGCGGGATGCTTATCGAGAAACGGTTCATGTATCGAAGGCAACAAAATGGGAGCGGCAACAATATGAAACTCTTGTAGGAAGCAAGTGTAAAACAGGGGAGTTGTCACACCTTAGTGGTACATCGACAATGCGGAAATCTCAAAGTATGCGACATTCAGACCCATCACCGCCTATTACACCCTCACTCTAAAAGTCTTCAAAAGCAAAACAAAAAAATATTAAAGATATATTAAAGGGTGGTTCAATTAAAGAAATGATGGGACGCTTAATAAGCAAATTCTTCATTTATGATAGCGTTGCGCCCAATAAAGCAAACTCTCACCACTTCAAGAATATGATTATTAGTGCATAACAAGTAGGTAAATTTTAATTTCTCAAATTTTATATTGTTTCATACCTCGAGTAGGTGTAGTCTTTTGTGTCATGTTTTAAATATTTCTTACATATGATTTGTAGGAATGGGAATCGAACCTCCATCTCAATATGAAATAAAGAATAAGTACTTGGAAATGGAGTACAAAGATATGGAAGTTTATGTAAACTAGCAAAGAGAAAAATGGAAGACATATGGTTGCATCATAATGTCAGATGAATGGACAGGGCCCATGATATTAAGCATAATTAATTTCATGGTCTATTCAAAAGGGAGTACGGTGTTCCTTAAGTTAGTCTATGCATCCAACAATATTAAAGACCACAAATACATATAGCTATTGAGGAATGTTATCAAAGAAGTCGGGGTAGATAATGTGGTCCAAATTGTCACAGATAACGAGTCAGCGTTCATGAAAGTAGGGAAGTTGTTGATGAAGAAGTTTAACTTGTATTGGACCCCATGTGCAACACACTGCATCGACTTAATGTTTGAAGACATTGGGAAAAGACCTAGTGTTGCAGAGGTGATACACAATGCTCGCAAGATAACTAACTTTATTTACAATCATGGTTGGTTACTTGCAGAAATGAGAAAGTACTGTAAGGGAGACATTGTTCGACCGAGAGCTACAAGGTTTTCTACAAACTATATTGCTCTTGAAAGTCTTCTTAAAAAAAGGGTTGATTTGAAGAAATTGTTTATGAGTGATGAATGGACACTACACAAGCTTAGTCGGACAAACATTGGACGAGATATAAAGAAACTAATGTTTGATCATCTGTATTGGGATAGAGTGAAACATGTTGTTTCATACTTTGAGCCACTATACATGGTGCTTCAAATCGTGGATTCAGAAGTTGCTCCAACAATTCCGTTTGTGTACGAGCTTATGCAAGTGATGAAAGAGAATCTCATTCGTCAACAAGTTGGTGATTGGATCTTCAAAATACTCAAAGATCGTTGGGAGAAAACACTAAAACATTCACTTCATGTACCAGGTACTTAATTTTCATCAATTGTTACTTTGATTTTATTTCATTTTCTCTTACACAATACTAAATCTACATAATTTTATTGTAGCATACTTCTTGAATCCAAGGTTTCAATATAGACATGCAGTTGGTAGTGATCCAGATTTAATTCAAGCAGTCTATGACGTATTTGCTAAATTAGACCCAAATGCTGAATCGATTAGTCAATTGGGAAATGAGGTAAATAAGAAACTCTTATTTTACTCAATCTCTTATTTCATTCATCATTTTATTTGAACATTTGCTAACAAATATGATATTAACAAATTAAATTATGAATACATAGCTTGTGCTTTTTCGGGATGCAAAGAGAGGATTCGGTGATCGAGTGGCGGTTGCATCAAGGTCAACCATGGTGCCCAGTGAGTACTATTTCTTAATAGAAAAAAAATTGATTATCATTATTATAAATTCATCACATAAGTATTTATATAATTATGAATTCCCTTGTAGCTGAATGATGGTTCATGTATGGGAACCAAACACCTACATTGAGAAATTTGGCCATTAAAGTTCTCTCACAAACTGTGTCATCTTCTGCTTGTGAGAGAAATTGGAGCACATTTGCTTTTATCCACACAAAGCAATGCAATCGTTTGTCTTGCTCCTGAGTGCAACTATTAGTTTTCTGTTACTACAATATGAAGCTAAAGTTATGCGATATGGAGATAGAAAATGATCGAGTTGTTGAGAAAGATTACCTTGATCTTCTTGACATTTTAACTGAGATAGGTGAAGAAGAAGAGAATTAGTTATTCCAATGGGTCGGGCTTATACACTTAGATGATGAAGTTGGTAATCCTGATCCACGAATTGTTGCTCATGCTCGAGAATTTGGAGTTGATGTTGAACGTGTGTTGTCCGAAGAAGTTCATAGTGAAAGTTTTAGCAAAGATACTAAGGATTCCCACCAAGAGGTTGACTCCACAAGTATTGGCCAAAGTAGTAGACCTAGTGCTGCTGGTACATTTTGCTTCTGGTTACGATGGTTCAAGAGGTGGAACTGATGATGGAAGTGATAACGCAAGAGGAGATATTGGGGAACACCAACAAAGTCAATATCCAATGAGTCAATTCACCTGTGAAAATGATTTCACGCATTGCACACAAGATGAAGACCATGGCTTTAGAAGAACTAGTCTAGGTATAGGAGCTATTGGGAAGCCATACAGAAGAAGAGAACGAAAGATGATTCCATATAACGAGGAGTTACTTTCAGGGAGTTTTGAATCTATGAGTATAGGAACTCAATTTAGTGACTCCTCGAATGAGGCTAACATTTACCCTCCTTATATGATGGGTTATGGTCAACTTTCAAGTTCAACTGATGAAGATTATGGTATGCCGAGCTACCCTTTTGCTGCACAAGTGTCATACCAAGTTCCATATCAAATCCAAGGAGGATTTGACATGAACACATGGGTCAATCTCAAGTATCCTATCCATGTAGAGGTAGCGGGCAGGACTCAAGAGATATATGCATGACATGTTAGAGTTTTTAACCAATATTATCGAGGCTTAATGAGTAGGTACCAATATTGTCTCCAACAGCAAGACGGGGTTCCTTCATCTACCAATTCCATTGAACCACATTGATCCTCATTTTGGTACTAGAGGGTCATTGTAATGTAATATGTACAAATTATTGATATTTAATGAAATCAAGTCTTTTATAAAGCTTCATAATGAGTGCACAATTACAAAATTCACATTTTTTATTGACCAACATGATATAATTACATCTAATATCGCAAATCATATCATACATATATCAAATTCTTCAGCAAAACAACTTTAAAGTGTCTATTATACTTTTAATTACATTGCTATGAGGTTTTTCTTACATTTCCATGAGTTTTGATCAATTTTTGGTCTACAATTTTTTTTTTCCAAAATATCCACCGATATTTCTCCGATATATCCGATATATCCATAAAATCAAGTTATCGATATATTCATGATTACCGATATTTTCATCAATGCATATACCTTCCATTATAAAAGGCACCACCACCTGAATACCAGGTACGCACAAAAAATCCTTTTTGATTTGTTATGGAGTTTTCCTCAAAGCTAACTTAGCCATCGGATGGGATGCTTGAAAAACCAGCTGGCCACTTCTTTTTATGGAGAAGGCTGCACAATTGTTGAGTGGAGAAGATTGCCAAAGACAAACAACAAATCACCATGCATCAGCAATTAACATTGTCTATGGGAATTGAACAAAAGGCCGTAAAAACGAAGGCAGACAATGGCGAATTTGCCATTCAGGACTGAAGTTAACATTGAACAAGTGACTGTTGATGAAAGATTTTACGCCTTGTAGGTGGAGATGAGGGCAAGGTAAGGAGAATATGAATAACATATACAATCGTTGTTGCACCACATTGAATAGTTGAGATACGAGAATGAGGAGTTGTAGACTTAGGTAGTCGTCGAATGTTGTGCAAGTCGCAAAAGTCATCGCTCCATTAGCAAGACGATTTTGGGGTTGTTGTGAAGTAAAGCAATGGGAGTTCCCCAATTTGAAAAAAAATTGTTGCAACAAGCAGATAACGAGTTGTTAGCTAGTAGTTCCTTTCTCTCACCTGCATCACAAAGATCTCATATGAAGCGATCGATCAACAAGGATCAGTCCAATGAGGCCACTAGCACTACCTAAGATAGGCACCCCCGAGAATTTGCCTGGGGGCATTATGCTACAGATGTCCCAAGTGTGTGGTCTAATATCCATCACAATAGGACTTGACCAAGCTATTTTTTGTTTGGAAAATATGATCAACAACAAAGGGAGATGGCATAGAAAGTATCATTAGGAGTTATGAGTAGAATATTGGATGACATGTTGTCAACATCGTTTGGAGCTTATATCATTATCTATGAGTTACCCAAGGGGGCCTTTAGTTCCAAAATACTATGTATGATAAAACTAGTGACCTCTTTGACCACCTAATGCGCTATAGACAGGTAATGACTTTGGACATTAGTCGTTACATATTATTGTGCACGATGTTTCTAGCCAATCTACATGGGCTCGAATTATCATGGTTCCACCAGTAGGTTTAGAATCAAAGATATCTTAGAAGCCTTTGTCGTATACTACTTATTCTCAACCCGCAAAAAACAGAACATAAGTGAACTATAGAATATCAAGGTGTTGGAAAATGAATCATTGTGGGAATTCATGAAATGGTTTGGGCAAACAATGTTACAGGTGGAATCATATAACATGTATGCCATCCTCCAAATCTTCAAAAAAACCATAAGTCTAGACACTCCATTTTTTGATTCAATCACAAAGAAGCCATTGGTCTCGATGGATGATATGTTCTAGTGAGTTGACAAGTATGCCATGTTGGAGGATGACATTTGAGTGACATCCTAACAAATTTTGGTCACACCCCAAATGATGAAAGAAAATAAAATGGGGAGCTTAAAGTTGGTGGGAAGTGGAACAATGAAGAAAAAGAGCCACCATAGTTTACTCCTCTTACAATCTCATATGAACAACTCTTGCCACTAATTTAGGGCCTCCTCAAATTCAAGTGGTCAAACCTTTTGAAAGTATACCTAACTAAAAGAGACCAAAGACAATGATGAGTTTATTACAAGGAACACGAGCGCATCACAGAAGAGTGTCGACATCTCTACTACTTAGGGAAAAGTTTGATAAAAGATGAGCATCTTCGATAGTATGTCTATAGGACGGGAAGGAAACATGAAATCCCAATTAGAGAGACACCGAGCAGAGCTCAGACATTCTCAATAGAATAAGGACTAGTGATCTACTACATCCATCATCAATATAAGTCTAGAAGATGTAGTCGAAAGATCATCAGGGTCGTCATAGTCATGGAACAAATAAATGCATTGCAATATTCCATCCTGCTTGGAAGTGCGTAACCAATCGATGGGCCTATCACCTTCCTACCAATAAATTCTAATTGGTTCGTAGTTCTTTATGAAGATGCATTGGTGCTGACTCTTAGCATTAGTGGCTATAGTATTCGAAGAATCCTTGTGGACCCTGGTAGTTCAACGAACTTGATACAAGAATAGCCTATAGACAAATGGGACACTGACTTGTAGCCTTGGAAAGTCTTAAGCGGGTCGTAACCAGGTTCAATGGCACTACTACAATATCAATGGGAGATGTTCTACTCCTAATGGAAGCCTAGCCAATTATAATTAATGTGAAGTTTTCCATGGTAGCAAACCTTTCCCTATATAATGTTATACTTAGATGAGTGTGATCCTACAAGATGAAAGCTATTCCTTCCACCTACCATCAGACGATTAGTTACCTTACGAAGTAGAGACAAATAGACTTGCATGGGAGCCAATTGGTCACTCGTCAATGCTATCAAATAGGCATATAATTTGGGTAGGAAGCTTCAACAGTTGAGAAACTTGAGACACCATCCGTGCAAGATAAATAGCAGGTATTGAGTAGCATACTGGACAGGGTCGATGAACAAGAGTCACTAGTAGTCGATACATTAGTAAACTTGGATCCCGGATCATGTTGAAGGCAAAGAAAATAGAATTTTTATGAGTACATTATTGATAAAGGAGGAACACAACCATTTGGTTCAATTTTTGAAAAATAATATAGATGCATTGGCATGGAGACATTCAAATATGCCAGGTATAGATCTGACGATGGCTTCCCATAAGCTAAATATCGTTCATTCAACCTAACAAATACAATAAAAAGTCCTACATTTTCACCCTGATAGATAAAGGATAATATAGACAGAAGTTCATAATCTCTTAGAGGCAGGGTTCATCTGCGAAGTAGAATATCTCGAGTGATTAGCGAATATAGTGGTCGTACAAAAAAAAAAAAAAAAAGCGGGAAGTGTATATCTTGACTACATAGATTTAAATAAGGCCTACCTAAATGATAGCTTTCCTTTGTCGAGAATTGATGAAATAGTGGATGCCATAGTTGAGAATGGTATGCTATCATTCCTAGATGCCTTCTTTGGATACAACCAGATTCTTATGCACCCGCCAGATTCAGAAAAATCGACTTCATTACTCCATAAGGTTTATACTACTACAATGTAATGTCATTTGAATTAAAGAATATTAAGGCCACATGTCAAAAGTTGGTGACCAAGATTTTTCAACTCATACTAGGCAAAATGGTTGAAGTCTACATCGATGACATACTAATAAAAAACCACAGTTGGACTGATCACTTGTAGTACCTTGAGGATGCGTTCGGGCTACTACACAAGTATGGTATGAAAGTAAATCCTCTGGAGTGTGCATTTGGTGTTAGTGCAAGGAAATTCTTAGGGTTCATAGTCATTCAAAGGGAATAAAAGCAAATCCTGACCAAATCAAGGCAATTCAAGAATTCTCTTCCTCATGTAACAAAAAAAAAATTTAACAACTTGCTGGGAGGATAGTCACCTTGAGGAGATTTATCTCACAATTTATTGATCGACTCTAACTGCTTAAACACCTTCCATAGGACACATTCAGTTGTTTGAACACTAGAGTGTGAGCACATTCTAATTGATTAAGTAATATCTCATCAAACCTTAAATTTTCAATAGCCTATTAGCTGGTGAGGAATTATACATGTATTTGGTCATGTCGGATTCTATCATTAGCACAATATTGTTATGAAAAGATGAATAGAAACTACAAAAACCTATTTACTATGTGGGCAAGGCATTTAATGAGACCAAATCTCGGTACTCACTAAGAATTGCAACTAAGAAGCTCTAGTACTATTTCCAAGCACATCAAGTAGTTGTCTTGACAAATCTCTTGCTGCATAAGCCAAATCTCTCAAGACGAATGGTTAAATGGGTGGTGGAAGTAAGCGAATATGACATACGGTACAAGCCATAAATGGAATGTGTTTTAGTTTGATGTCAAATATGCCTTTTTAAATGGTTTTATTTATTTATTAAAGAAGTCTATCTTTAGCAACCTCAGGGTTATGAAATTATGGGTGAAGAGTAGAAGGTGTATAGATTAAAGAAGGGCCTTTAAAGCTTAAACTAAACTCCAAGGGCATGGTCACTTCAAGTGAGATGGGTTTCAAAAGAACAAAATTGAGCCTACATTGTATGTTAAGACAAGTGGTATGGATGGTATACTTACCTTTATGTTGATGGTTTGATTTATATAGACAATAATATTATTTTAATGGAGGACTTTAAAAAGATGATGATTAGTAAATTTGGGATGATTGATCTTGGCTTGATGAGTTATTTCTTGGTTGGAAGTAAAACAATGTGATGCAAGAATTTTTATTTCTCAAGAGAAGTATGCAAATGATCTTCTAGAGAAGTTTAAACTGAAGAATTACAATCCAATGAAAACTCTATGAACACCAATTATTCATGACTCTAATTTGTTCATGTCAACCATAATCCTGAGTTGTTCATAGCATCTAAAGACCTAAGCTCATGACCTAGAGTCGTTCATGTCATCCATAACCCTGAGCTGTTCATAGCATCTAGAGGTTTGAGCTCATGATGCAGAATTGTTCATATCATCCAAAGCTCTGAGCTGTTCATATCATTTAGAGCCCTAAGCTTATGACCGAAAGTCTTTCATGTCAACCACAACCCTAAGCTATTCATAGCATCTAGAGCCTTGAGCTCACAACCCGAAGTTGTTCATGTCAACCACAACCTTGAGTTGTTCATAGCATCTAGAGCCCTAAGCTCACCACTTGGAGTCGTTCATGTCAACCACTAAGCTCACAACCCGTAGTTGTTCATGCCAACCATAGACATGAGCTATTCATAGCATCTAGAGCCTTGATCTCACAACCCGAAGTCGTTTATGTCATCCAATGCCTTGAGCTGTTCATAGCATCTAGAGGCTTGTGCTTGTGCCATAGAATTGTTCTTATCATCCAATAGCCTTGAGTGGTTAATGGTATCTAAAGGCCTGAGCTCACTAGATCCCAAGTCGTTCATATAATCCATAACTTTGAGTTGTTCGTAGCTTTAGAGTCATGAGTTCAAGAGCCAAAGTCTTTCATGTCAACCAACACCCTGAGCTGTTCATAGTATTTGCAGCCCTGAGTTTATAACCCAAAGTCATTCATGTCATCCATAGCCTTGAGTTGTGCATAGCATTTAGAGCCCAAAGCTCATGACCCAAATTTGTTCATGTCAACCACAACCCTGAGTTGTTTATAGCATCTAGAGCCTTGAGCTAACGATCGAGAGTTGTTCGTGTCAACCACAACCCTGAGTTGTTCATAGCAACCAGAGGCCTAAACTCACAACCTGGAGTCATTCATGTCATCCACAACCTTAACTAGTTCATAACATCTAGAGATTTGAGCTCATGATGCAAAATCGTTCATATCATCCACAACCCTGAGTTGTTCATAGCATCCAAAGCCCTGAGCTCACAACCTAGAGTATTTCATGTCATCGGTTGCATTGAACTATGCATACCATTTATAGCCCTACTTGACCTAAAGTCTTTCATGTCATCAACAGACCTAATTTGTATATAGCATTTAGAGCCTTGAGCTCATAACCCAGAGTCTTTCATGTCAACCACAACCCCAAACTATTCATAGTATCTAGAAGCTTGAGCTCATGACCTTGAGTTGTTCATGTTATTCTCCACCCTAAGTTGTTCATTTCATCTAGAGACCTAAGCTTTCGACTCAAAGTCGTTTATTTGAACGACAACCTCGAGCTTTTCATAGCATCTAGAGCCTTGAGCTTAGGGCATGGATTATTTCATGTCAACTATAGCCTTTAGTTGTTCTTAGCATCTCGAGCCCTCAGGTCATGACTTGAAGTTGTTCATGTCATTCATAGCCCTGAGCTATTTATAGCATCTGGAGCCTTGAACTCATGACCCGGAGTAGCTCATGCCATCCATAGCCTTGAGCTGTTCATAGCATCTAGAGACCTGAGCTCACGAACCGAAGTTGTTCATGTCAACCATTGCCTTGAGCTATTCATAGTAGTTGGAGCCCTAAGCTCACCACATGGAGTCGTTCATGTCAACCACAACCCTGAGCTATTCACAGCATCTAGAGCCCTGAGCTCACAACTCAAAGTCATTCATGTCAACCACAACCCTGAACTGTTCATAGCATCTAAAGCCTTGAGCTCACAACCGGGATTCGTTCATGTCAACCACAACCCTAAGTTGTTCATAGCATCTAGAGCCATAAGCTCACGACCTGGTGTCGTTCATATCATCCACAACCCTGAGCTATTCATAGTATCCAAAGCCTTGAGCTCACGACCTAGAGTCTTTCGTGTCATCTACAACACTGAGCTGTGCATAACATTTAGAGGCCTAAGATCACAACCCAAAGTCTTTCATGTCATTGACAACCCTAAGCTGTGCATAGCATCTTGAGCCTTGAGCTCACGGCCGACAATCGTTCATGTCAACCACAATCCTAAGCTGTTCACAACATCTAGAGCCCTGAGCTTAAGACCCATAGTCGTTCATGTCAACCACAACCCTGAGCTATTCATAGTATTTAGAGCCTTGAGCTCATGATCGGGAGTCATTCATGTCAACCACAACCTTGAGTTATTCATAGTATTTAAGCCTTGAGCTCATGACTTGGAGTTGTTCATGTCAACCATAACCCTGAGCTGTTCATAGCATTTAAAGCCTTGAGCTTAGTACTCGGAGTGTTTCATGCTAACTACAACCTTGAGTTGTTCATAGCATCTAGAGCCCTAAGTTTAAGACCCAGCGTAGTTCATGTCATCCATAGCCCTGAGCTATTTATAGCATCCAGAGCCCTGAGCTCATGACCCGGAGTAGCTCATGCCATCCACAACCCTGAGTTGTTCATAACATCTAGAGACCTGAGCTCATAACCTAGAGTTGTTCATGTCAACCATAGTCCTAAGCTATTTAAAGCATCTAGAGTCTTGAGCTCATCACTTGGAGTTGTTGATGTGAACCACAACCCTGAGCTATTCATAGAGTTTAAAGCCTTAAGTTCACAACCTAGAGTTGTTCATGTCAACCACATCCTTGAGTTGTTCATAACATCTAGAGCCCCAAGCTCATGACCCGAAGTCGTTTGTGTCTTCCATGTCTTGAGTTGTTTATAACATTTGGAGGCTTAAGCTTATAACGTAGAATCGTTCTTATCATTCACAACCCCACCCAATTCATAGTATCTAGAGGCTTGAGCTCACGAGATCCTGATTTGTTCATATCATCCACAACACTGAGTTGTTCATAGATTCTAGAACCCTGAGCTCAGGACCCGGAGTTTTTCATGTCAAACACCACCTTAAGCTTTCATAGTATCTAGAACCCTGAGCTCATAACATATAGTCTTTCATGTCATCCATAGACTGAGTTGTGCATAGCATCTAGAGCCTAAAGCTCATAACCCAATTTCGTTCATCTCAACCACAACCCTGAGCTCTTCATAGCATCTAAAGCCCTAAGCTCAAAACCCTAAGTCATTCATGTCATTCACAACCCTTAACTATTCATAACATCTAGATATTTGAGCTCATTACGTAGAATTGTTCATATCATCCACAACTTTGAGCTGTTCATAGAATCCAAAGCCTTGAGCTCATGACTCGAAGTCTTTCATGTCATCAACAACACTGAGTTGTGCATAGCATCTAGAGCCCTAAGCTCACAACTCGAAGTCTTTCATGTCATAAAAAATACTGAGCTATGCATTACATCTAGAGCCCTGAGCTCACAACTCGGAGTCTTTCATGTCAACCATAGCCCTAAGCTGTTCATAGCATCTAGAGGCTTGAGCTCTTGACCTAGAGTCATTCATGTCATTTATAGCCATGAGCAGTTCATAGCATCTAGAGGCTTGAGCTCATGATGCAAAATCGTTCATAACATCCACAACCCTGAAAGGTTCATACCATCTAGAGGACTGAGCTCACGGGATCTTGAGTTGTTTATATCATCCACAACTTTGAGCTATTCATAGCTTCTAAAACCTTGAGTTCAGGACCTAGAGTCTTTCATGTCAAGCACCACCTTTAGTTATTCATAGTATATAGAGCCTTGAGCTTAGGACCCAGAGTCATTCATGTCAACCACAACCCTAAGTTGTTCATAGCATATAGTGTTTTGAGCTCAGGACCCAGAGTCTTTCATGTCAACTATAGCCTTAAGTGTTTCATAGCATCTAAAGCGTTGAGGTCATGACCCAAAATAATTCATGTGATTCATCGCCTTTCACTATTCATAGCATCCAAAGCCCTAAGCTCACGAACCGGAGTAGCTCATGTCATCCACAACCCTAAGCTATTCATAACATTTAGAGACTTGAGCTCGCAACTTGGAGTTGTTTATGTCAACCACAACCCTGAGTTGTTCCTAACATCTGAAGACTTGAGCTCATGACCTAGTGTCACTCATGACCCAAAATCTTTCATGTCATCGACAACATTGAGTTGTGCATAGAATCTAGAGGCTTGAGCTCACGACTTAGAGTCTTTCATGCCAATGAAAACCCTAAGTTGTTCTCAGTATGTAGAGATCTGAACTCATGACCTAGAGTCATTCATTTCATCCACAACCTTAAGTTGTTTATGACATCTAGAGCCCGGAGCTCATGACTCAGAGTCGTTCATGTCAACCACAACTCTGAGCTGGTCATAGCATTTAGAGCTCTGAGCTCACGACCCGGAGTCTTTAATGTCAACAATAGTCTTGAGCTATTCATAGCATCTAAAGCCTTGATCTATTCACAACATTTAAAGCCTTGAGCTCACGACTAGGAGTCGTTCATGTCAACCACAACCCTAAGCTATTCATAGCATTTGGAGCCCTGAGATCATCACCTGAAGTCGTTTATGTCAACTACAACCCTGAGTTGTTCATGTTAGGATAGAGCCCTTAAAAGCATGACATGATGTAATAAATTTGGAATTCATTATTTATTTAACGATGTTCCAGTTTCACTTTTATCTATCTTTATTCCATGTATTATACTTTATGAGCATTGTTGCCTGCATCTTTTGCATTGTATGTGACTTAGGTGCATTAAGAGTTGTACAGAAGATCTAAGTCATGTGTTCCTTGCAAATAGATGACTTGTTCAAAACCAGTTCATGGGCCTAGGCAACCCATTAGAGGTTGTAGTGCACTACCTTCTAATTAGAGGGATGACTAGTCTTGGCTATCAGGATGGGTTTCCCATGGTAAGTGCACTACTGTGTATGGTTACACACTGGACATGACTTATGGTGAGTCATGACTTAAGGCTATCAAGTAGTCATGACCTCACCAAGCTGCTTCATTTTGTTGTTTCTCAACCTTGAGAGAATATTGAACTTCTGTTAAAGTTAGCAATGACTTTGACCTACGGGTGAGATCGTAAGTTGATCATATATTCCTTATGGATTGGGTCATTATTGATGGAAGCCAGTAGCAATAGGTATTCTCAATAGAGGTACCATGATATCTCTTGGAATTGAGACAGTGTGTCCTCTAAGGTGATCCTAAGGAGGTGTGTTCATGGAAACTATGGCCATAGTATTTCTTTAAGTGGAACTTGACATAGGTTCTTTGAAAGCTAAGATATGTCAATTGAACACACAATAAGAGGATCTATAATTCAAGGATGGTAGAGGTAGTCTTGAAAGGTTGATAGCTTTCAACTTTTTAGACTACAAACACCAGTTCATGGGGAGACTGAACACAATGGATAACAGGTCATGGACCTGAGCACTTAGGGTCTCATTGTTATTTACATAGGATATTGAAGTTCAGTTGATTCTTTGTAGTGGGATGTTGAGTAAACTTTAGAATTGGATTATGAGGGAGCCAGTATTCCTATGGGTCCCAATGGTCCTCGGTTTGAGCTCATATACCTTATTGTCACAGATTATAAGGATCGAATTGGCTCTAGGTTCACTTTTGTGCATAAGGGCGTTTTGATAATTATGCAAGGTTGCATAGGGGTAAGGGAATAAGGTCTCTAGATTGGGCTAATTGATTAATTAGTAGGCCCTATTGGGTTAATTAATCAATTAGAACCCATTTTGGGCTAGATTAAGTGACCCATCCTATATGGGCTCAAGTCACTTAAGCCCACTTAGGAACCTTATAAATACCCTATAGGGGTTAGGGTTTCCATAGCTTTTGTCTTCCACCATCCAGAGAAATAGAGAGCCATAGCCTTCACCATTTTTTCCTCCCTACTGGAAGTGTGCCAAGATCAAGGTTCGAGTCATCGAGCAGAAGGCTTCGGGTTTATGAGACTTCTACGATTTTGATCTTTATCTTCACCAAGTGAATTTGATTCGGGAACATCCAAATCTAAGTTATGGTTTTAATTAGCACTTTCTGAATCCTGTTAAAGTTTAAAAATGCTATTTTTCCATTGTCCATAAGATTTATAAAAGGCCTAGGATAGTTATGCATGTTTCTAACCTGATCTGGGCTTAGGAAACTGTGGACCCTCACTAGATCCACTCGGATGGCGTGACTCGCTATTTTTTTTTTAAAAAAGTAGTGTGGAATGGAATGGGAAAGTGGTTTTTGAGTTTTGAAAAATCCGTCCCCGATGAGGAACGGTTTTGTTTGGAGTCGCCACTTACTTCATATTTTTATTTTTTAAAGGGGAAAAATTAAGTAAGAACAAAAACCCCTAATGACTCCAATATGGAAAAAGCGGTCTACGAAACTTGAGTCTGGGTCCGGGGATCAGGTTACCTATCGGGAAGGTACCTCATGTGAGGTAGTACCCCTCTAGGCCCGGAACTCGGTCTCTACTATTGAATTGGGTGATTTGTGCCCAACTGGTGTACCTTGATTTTGGTCCTCAGACAGGAGTAATCAACACAATTTATAACCTATATCACCATGTACTAGGATAGCCTCAGCTAGCATAGCATAGTGGCTTTAGGATCGTTCACTGGGAAGAGTTTTCAACTTATAACTGAGAATAATTCAAAGTTGAATTGATGCTTTTTCATTTCAAGGTTAGCTTCAAAAGAAAACATAAACTTTGGTTTAAAAAGGATTGGTTTTAAGCTAACTAAAAATAAAGTAATGGGAATTACTTATAAAGAAAAGCGTTTCTTGGAGTTTTAGGATCACTAGGGTCAGGCTCCTAATACAAAAATAGAGTTCCGATCACTTGAATCTTTTCCTTACATTGGAGAATTAACATATAATTATTTCTCTAACCGGTGTGGTACAAATGCTTTCCTTTTATGGATTAAAACACTAAATCCCTTTCACTGATTCATCTTGCTATGGCTCGTGCCTCTCACCTAGCATTTACCATTCAAGGTGATACTTAACCTTGGATTTCCCTTCTCAAGCTCACAAGAGATAACTAATGGATGTCTCCTTAGAGTCCAAAAGCTTACCAAGTGTTGGCTATTTTAGAAAATCCTACCTTCAAACCACCTCCCAAAGGCTCGCAAGAGATAAACTAGTGCATCTCAATGAATGGAGATCACTTGCCTTACCAAGTGTTGGCCCAGGTGATTTAAAGGCGTTTTAAGTTAACTAAAAACATAGAAACCATTAACGGGTCACACTTTCTCTTCATTGAAAGCTGAAACAACAAAACTTCCAATTTTTTCATTCGACACCTTACCCAGCTTCCTTAACTCCAAGAGACAAAAAGTCTAGCCACTCATTCTCTGAGGAAACATCCTTAGAGCTTGTTTGGCTAGTAAGAAAAATACAATCAAAGTGAGTAGGTAAGGCAGAGCAAAAGCTCTGTATATTACTTCTTTCAAAACTATATGATTCCATGCCTAGCTGGTGTACCTTGATTTTGGCCCTCAGACAGGAGTAATCAACAAAATTTATAACCTATATAACCATGTACTAGGATAGCCTCAGCTAGCATAGCATAGTGGCTCTAGGATCGTTCACTGGGAAGAGTTTTCAACTTACTATTGACATTAATTCAAAGTTGAATTGATGTTTTTTCATTTCAAGGTTAGCTTTAAAAGAAAGCATAATCTTTGGTTCAAAAAGGATTGGTTTTAAGCTAACAAAAAATAGTAACTGATTTTAATTACAAAGAAAAGCGTTTCTTGGAGTTTTAGGATCACTGGGGTTAGGCTCCTCATACAAAAACAGAGTTCTAGTCACTTGAATCTTTTCCTCGCATTAGAGAATTAACATATAGTTATTTCTCTAACCGGTGTGGTATAGATGCTTCCCCTTAATGGGTTCAAACACTAAATCCCTCTCACTGATGCATCTTGCAATGGCTTGTGCCTCTCACCTAGCATTTACCATTCAAGGTGATCATTAACCTTGGATTTCCCTTCTCAAGCTCGTAAGAGATAACTAATGGATGTCTCCGTAGAGTCCAAAAGCTTACCAAGTGTTGGCAATTCTAGAAAATCCTACCTTCAAGTCACCTTCCAAAGGCTCGCAAGAGGTAAACTAGTGCATCTCAATGGACGGAGATCACTTGCCTTACCAAGTGTTGGCCCATATGATTTAAAGGCGTTTTAAGTTAACTAAAAACATAGAAACCAATAACGGGTTACACTTTCTCTTCCTTAATAGCTAAAACAACAAAACTTCCAATTCTTACATTCGGCACCTTACCCAGCTACCTTAGCTCCAAGAGACAAAAAGTCTAGACACTCATTCTCTGAGGAAACATCCTCAGAGCTTGTTTGGCTAGTAAGAAAAATACAATCAAATTGAGTAGGTAAGGCAGAACAAAGCTCTGTATATTACTTCCTTCAAAACTATACAAAAGTTGTCTTTGAGAACAAGCTCCCGAGATCCTCTGTGTAAAGAAAATTACAAACTATATATAAGAGGTTATTCACCCTTTGTTCTTATTTATTAACTAAGGAATCCTATGATTGGTGGATTACAAGGAGAAAATGGGGATTTAAACAACAAATATCTGAAGAAAAAATCTAAAAGTGTCGATCACAAATATCTAGAAGCACTCAGGAGGATTTCGTAGGTAGGCAAGATGGGCTGCGAAATTTCGCAAGCTGAAGGCCTCCATTTCGCAGCCAAAGGCTGATTTCGCAGCTGCGAAATTGGCATTCAGCTTGGTGTGATTGGCTTCCAATGGATATAACTTCTTCATTTCAATTCTGATTTGCGCACCGTTTGAAGCGTTGGATTCCTAACTTCCCGAGCTTCGAAACGACATATAGTATGCATGAAATGGACTCCAAGAAGTGCTCCAAAAGTGTCCAACAGTTTCTGTCCTCTAGAATTCTTCATGTTAGATTTCTCTCTTTGCTTTCCCTCCTTGCATTCATGATTTGCTTTTGGCAAAGAACTATAAAGCTTCAAAGCTTAGGTTCTTCATGTACATGAGCTTCCAATTGCTTTGCCATGGATCCTATAGAACTCTCCTCAATCTTGGATTGCTTTGGTGATCAAAATACTATCAAAAGCACCAAAACTTAACACAATTTGATTAGAAACGATTGCAAAGGTCCTTAATATGCTAATTGAGTTAAAAGGTAATAACTACTACTCAAAAGTGTTTAAAAGAGTTAATTATAAGCTACAAAATAACACTTTTTGATTAGTAATCACTATATAAAAAGTTATATCTGAGAATAAGCTCCCGAGATGTCTATGTAAAGAAAATTACAAACTATATATATATGGTTATTCACCCTTTTGTTCTTACTTATTAACTAAGGAATCCTATGATTAGTGGATTACAAGGAGAGAATGGAGATTTAAACAACAAATATCTGAAGAAAAAATCTAAAAGAGTTGGTCGCAAATATCAGGAAGCACTCAGGTGGATTTCGCAGGCATGCAAGATGGGCTACGAAATTTTGCAAGCTGAAGGTCTCCATTTCACAGCCAAAGGCTGATTTTGCAGCTAGCACCTTGTGATTTCGTAGTTGCGAAATTGGCCTTTAGCTTCGGGTAATTGGCTTCCAATGGCTATAACTTCTTCATTTCAACTCCGATTTATGCACCGTTTAAAGCATTGGATTTCTGACTTCCCGAGCTTCGAAACGACATATAGTATGCATGAAATGGACTCCAGGACGTGCTCTAAATATGTCCAATAGTTTCTATCCTCTTGAATTCTTCATGTTAGATTTTTCTCTTTGCTTTCCCTCCTTGCATTCCTGATTTGCTTTTGGCAAAGGACTATAAAGCTTCAAAGCTTGGGTTCTTCATGTAAATGAACTTCCAATTGCTTTGCCATGGATTCTATAGAACTCTCCTCAATCTTGGATTGCTTTGGTGATCAAAATACTATCAAAAACACCAAAACTTAACACAAAGTGATTAGAAATGATTGCAAAGGTACTTAATATGCTAATTGAGTTAAAAGGTAATAACTACTACTCAAAAGTGTTTAAAATAGTTAATTACAAGCTACAAAATAACACTTTTTGTGTAGTAATCATTGGGCATATGGGAGTATATGGGTCAAGGATCAAATAGCCTCTTAGGCTAATCATAGACAATACAAATCACACAAACCTACTCGATATCTAGCATGCATAGGCACTCAATAAATCAACAAATGGCTTACCTGAGGTCCCCAGCCATGCGCTGCAGAAAAGATCAGTCAATAAGCATCAATGTACAACAAGCATAACAATGCCATGTGGGCATACTAACACAAAAGCCAACAATCAAACACATACCTATGGTCCCTAGCCAAGCACTACATAAATGATTAGCCAATAGGAATAAATACTCAACAAGCATGCATGGCAATCACATGTCAAAACATTAATCACTAGATACCAAGGCCCACAAATAAGCTCAAACCATGGGTCAAAGTACGTACCTTGGGTCCCTATCCAAGCGCTGCAATGAGGGGTTAGTGATTCATGCCCAGTCGGGTCTTTTAATAAAAAACATTTATAAAACCTATGACCTCATACTAGCGTAGCAAAGCTACTATAGCATAGTGGCTCTAGGGTCGAACTCTGGGATGGGTTTTCACTTCGCAATTGATATTAGTTCAAAAACTGAATTGGTGCTTTTTCTTTTCTTTGTTAGCTTTAAAAGAAGACATAAGTTTGAATGAAAACGGATGGTATTAAGCTAACCTAACATAAAGTAACTAAAATTAACTAGAAAGAAATTAGAAAGAAAGGTGTTTCTTGGGATTTTAGGTTACTAGGATCAAGTGCCAACTGCAAAGTGGGAAATTCCGGATTTTTCTCCTCGCATTGGGGATTTAACCTATAGTTATTTCCCGAACCGGTATAGGTTTAACAATGAAGATTTAATCCATAAAAAGTCAATAGAAATGGTAGTCAAGTTCCATTAATGGCTTTAGACACTATGGGTCTTCACCTTGAACCACTTTCCAATGGCTCGTGCATGATAACTAATGGACTGATATGGATCTAGCAATAAGCATCCACAGAGACCTGAAGCTTACCATGTATTGGCCATTCAAAGTGATTCTAAGGGATTTAAAGCAAAACTTTAGATTTAGAAGCCATTTATGAACTCCAACTACCTGTATTTAACGCACGAGAGTTTTCCACTTTTTCATATGGACTTTTCACCTAGCTTCCTTCACCCAAGAAACAAAAAGTTTAGCCTCTCATCCTCTGAGAAAACATCTCAGAGAATGTTTGGCTAGCAAGAAAATGAAAATGAAAGAGAAGGAAAAACAGAGCAAGGCTCTGTATATTCTATATATTTATATATCTATATCTCTCTGTATCCATTTCTGTATATCTGTATTACAATGGATGCAAGGGAATATATATAGAAAAGTTTTTCCAACCTTCTTAGCTAAGAAATCTTATGATTGGTGGATTACAAGGAGAAGAATGAAAATTTATACAAAAATATCTAAAAGAAAAGATCTCATGTAGAGTCGGCAAAACAGAGGAGATTTCGCACCACGCATGGGCTGGTGCAAAAATTTAGCACAAGGAAATGTGTTGTGCGAATTTCGCACAAGCTCGCACAAGCTGAAGGTGTTGTGCGAATTTCAAGGTGTTGTGTGAATTTCGCACAAGCCTGGAGCAGTTGTCTTCCGAAGGCCATATCTTCCTCATTTCAGCTCCAAATCGTACACAGTTTGAAGCGTTGAATTCTTGACTTCCTGATCTTTGAAATGGTATATAGCATGTAGAAAATGGACTTCGGGAAGTGCTCCAAAAGTGCAAAGGAAGACTGCAGCTGCTGTCTCTATTTTCTTCACTCTGTTTGTTTTTCCTCTTTGCTTCTCTCCTTTACTTGGCTTGTCTTAATGATCCAAAATGCTGTCAAAACACTAAAACTAGCCACAAATATGATTAGAAGTCATTGCTAGGTCCTTAACATGCCAATTGGAATAAAGATGGAGAACTACTACACAAAAGTGCTTAAAACATAATGAATTAAAGGTGTAAAATAGCACTTTTTGGGTAGTAATTAGTTAGTCAACACGTGGCAAGCATTTTTTTAACAAACATCAAAATGTGCCCAAGCCAAACATTCATAATAACCCCCCCGACCTTTCTAGCCAATAATACCCTTAACTCATAGGTGGGCCCACATTAATTCAAACCAAATCTGGATTCAGACACTAAAAGTGGCCTACAAGTGCCTTGGAGCCTAAGTGCCCAAACCATAACAAAAATGGGGATCAAAACATGTTGAAACTGGAACTACCTAGCAGAACCTGTTGAACAGGTTCCCAACTGGCCCAACCAGTTGAGAAAAAATCTGAAACTTTACTAGAATATTCCTTAAAGAATAAGGAATCCAAAAAAACAAACATCACTCAATTCCAAGCCCGGATGAGAGAGAACCGACCAAAACAATGCAAAGCATTTATAAAACAGAGTTGCCACCAAGCCACCTATTGAACCGGTTCCCAACTGGTTTATCTGATTGAGAAAAAAATTGAAACTTTACCAAAATATTCCTCAGAGAATAAGGAATCCAACAAAACAAACAGCACTCAATTCCGAGCCCGGATGAGGGAGAACCGGCTGAAACAATGCGATCTGTTCCATAAAAGGCCAAACCCGAGCCACCCAAAATGCATTATTTTCTTTAAAATTCGCCACTTAAGCCAATGCTTTAGTAGATGCAATTTTTCCATAAGCCTTTAGCATGCATGCCTAAAAGGGCAAGGCCACAAATGAAAGGTCCTACTTTCCAAACAAATTAATTGTATTTCCTACAATCAAAGGAAATAAACACCATGTCCCCTCCCTTGCCAAATCTAGGACCAACGAGGCCCCAATGGCTGAATGATGAGCACAGTGGCTCAGCTAATATGCCATAACCTCTAATCCTAATTGAAAAACTGAAATGGTCTACCCCGAATTCCAAACAAAATAGTCCAAAGAGACTTTTTCTCAAATCAAAACTAAAGAGAATGGTTCCCTAAACTAAAGGTGCAAACCCCTTTTTGGTATTTTGGAACCTAGCATGAAAGCCCAATGGCAACCCAAAAAAAAAAAAAAAAAAAATTGACTGCACTTCCAAACCTGAAACCAATAACGCAGCAAGGACCTTACTTGACTACCACAAGCAGAATGAAAATTCCACCCTCACTATGCAACCAAACAATGGAGTCCTACCCCAAACATACATGCAACCAAGATCCCAAAGAATGCCATTTAATGAGCACGAAAGCCTTACCATTATAAGCAATCAGATATGACCAAAGCTTTAAACAGTTGCCTTATAAGCCATTAGGACTATTAATTCTCTTTCCACATTTATGCTTAAAACAAACGAATGCATCAAATAGTCAACCAATGCCCCCCTTTTTATTTGCAAACTACTAAGGTCAAGGCCTCAGGGGCCAATATAAAAAAAACTAAACTTGGACAGCCTTTGAAACCCAATCAATGATCAGTTAGCCAAGAAAACCACACACAAGTAACAGCAGAAGAAAATATTAGCAGAAAAAAAGAAATAAAAAAAATAAAGGAAAAAAACAAAGGATCTCCAATAGCAACCAAATCACACAAGAGATCAGTTTAATTCTAAAACCCAGAACCTTACCCACAAATGGGCCCCAAAACCCCAAAGGTCCTTTAGATGCAATGACAAGGGAAACCACGAAGGCCTTATGAAGGAAGCATAACAAACCTAAATTGAGGGCTAAGGAACCCTCATTCCAAACCTGAATCCAAGCACCAGAGACCTTTGCTTACTCAAAGCAAATCAAAACTGGTTGCTAATGAGAGAAATACTTGCTTTGTTCACAAAAAAAATCACACCATACATGGGAGCTTAGGCATGCAATAATGAAAATTCAAGGATCCCAGCCTTATCTTTCATATACCTCCAATGACCGTTTCGAATGCTAAAAAAATAACAGACTCACTCTCAGTTGAATCAGACATGCATAGTCTCAGACAACTTACAAACTTGACCCAAAGACTAATCAACAAAGGCCCTCATTTTCTTGTCTAAACATATTATTGCAACAAACCTTAGAAAGAATGAGAATATAAAATAGTAGAAAGTAGGATCAAAGAGTTACCTATTCATGCGTTTAAGATGCCGAGGCAGAACTGAAGTCACTGGGGTAGCAAACGTCCAAGTTCCGCTTCCAGAAATCAAGGCCTTCTCCTTCAACAGCACGAACAAGAAACTACTCCCTCTACAACCAGAAAATCTCTCAAAACCTCCTGTCTCCTTCACTCTTTCCTCTGTTTCGTTTTTCTATTTTTTTCCTCTCTTCTTTCTTTTCCTTTTTCTCCCAACACACAGAACTTTCTCAGGTCCAGAACTCTTCCCCCACTCTCTCTCTCTCTTTTAAGCTCTCACCCTCTTCTCCTTTGGCTTTCACCATTTTGACAGAGTTTCCTCCTAGAATCCAGAGAGGAGTCCCCCCTCTTCTTCCCCTCTTTTGGCTTTTATATTAGACCCCTTTGTTCCTCCAGCTTCCATTCATTTTCCCATGCATTCAGCTCTGGAAAACAGCCCTTCAACCTCGAAACCACACTCCCCAATAACTCTCCTCACCAATTCTCCATGCAAGCTAACTCCTTTAAGTTTTCAGCTTGCTTCACCACCAAGGATCCATATGGATTCATGGTGGGCTGAAAGGAACCCAAACCAAGGCCCAAAATAGACCCACAATATAGCCCAAGACATATCTGGAGCTTATGGGCCCAGTCCATGTAGGAATTGGGCTTCAAAATCATCAAAACCAGTGCTCCATACAAGCTAGCTTGATGAACCAGTTGAACCAGACACTAACCAGTCGAACCTGTTGATAAAAATTATGAAATTTTGAAAGAAGGTTCCCTGAAGAATAAGGAGTCCATGAAAAAAAATGGTGGGTGATTCTGAGGTCGGATGAGAGAGATATGGCCAAAACAAGCCCGAGTGCTCTGAATTCGGACTTGCTCCCATGCATTCTGCCTAAACTGAAACTTTTGGGACCAGTCGAGCCGATTTATAAAAATTATGAAATTTTGAAAGAATTTTCCCTGAAGAATAAGGAGTCCATGAAAAAAATGGTGTGTAATTCCGAGTTCGGATGAGGGAGATATGGCCAAAACAAGCCCAAGTGCTTCGAATTCGGACTTGCTCCCATGCATTCTGCCTAAACTGAAACTTTGAGGACCGGTCAAGCAAGTTGAGAAAAATTATAAAAATTTGACAGAATTTTACTTGAAGAATAAGGAGTCCATGAAAAAAAATGGTGCATAATTTTGAGTTCGTATGAGGGAGATATGGCCAAAACAGGCCCAAGTGCTTCGAGCTCAGACACACTCCGATAAACTCCAACTGAGCTAAAACTTCGGGATGACCCCACTTCCTTCCTATGGCATGATGCCAACAACTAGGAAAATGGCCACGATGGTACTCCAAAATGAACCATACTCGCACCACAATGAACCACATACGAACCTAAACAAGGTTAAAAAAAACCGACTAAGCCCAAAAGGAGGCCCTAGTGATGCCATATGAAAACATGGGTGCATGTGACTCTCATAGGATACATGCAAGTGTCAAGGGACAAAATTAAGGGTCTATAGAAATAGAGAGATCTGGGTTTTTTTTTCCATTAGTTCCATAGCATCTAGAGCCTTGAGCTCACAAATTGGAGTTGTTCATGTCAACCACAACCTTGAGCTGTTCATAACATCTAGATCCTTGAGCTCATGACTCAGAATCATTCATGTCATCCATAACCTTGAGCTGTTCATAGTATTTAGAGCCCTGAGCTCATAACTTGAAGCCATTCATGTCATTCACAACCCTGAGTTGTGCATAGCATCTAGAGCTCAGAGTTCACGACCTAAAGTAGTTTATGTCAACCACAACCTTGAGTTGTTCGTAGCATCTACAGCCCTGAGCTCACGACCTAAAGTTGTTCATGTCAACCATAACCTTGAGTTGTTCATAGCATCTAGAGCCGTGAGCTCACTACCCGAAGTCATTCATGTCTTCCATAGTCCTGAGCTATTCATAGCATATAAAGGTTTGAGCTCATGACGCAGAATCATTCATATCATATACAACTCTGAGTTGTTCATAGCATTTAGAGCCCTAAGCTCATGACCTAAGTAGTTCATGTCATCCACAACCATGAGTTGTTCATAGCATCTAGAGGTTTGAGCTCATGACGTAGATTATTCATATCATCCACAACTCTGAGTTGTTCATAGCATCTAGAGCCCAAAGCTTACAACTCGGAGCCTTTCATGTCAGCCATAGCCTTGAGCTGTTCATAGCATCCAGAGCCTTGAGCTCATGACCTGAAGTTGTTCATATCAACCACAATCTTGAGCTGTTCATAGCATTTAAAGACTTTAGCTCAAGACCTGGAGTCATTAGTGTCAACCATAACCCTGAGTTGTTCATATCATCTAGAGCCTTGAGCTCACGACTTGGAGTCGTTCATGTCATCCAATGCCCCAAACTATACATAGAATCTAGAGGCTTGAGCTCATGATGTAGAATCATTCTTATCATCCACAACCCTAAGCAATTCATACCATTTAGAGGCTTGAACTCACGGGATCTCAAGTCGTTCATATCATGCACAACTCTGACTTGTTCATAGCTCCTAGAGCCTTGAGCTCAGGACCTAGAGTCTTTCATGCCAACCACCACCCTGAGTTGTTCGTAGTATTTAGAGCCTTGAACTCATAACCTAGAGTTGTTCATGTCATCCAATAACCCTGAGTTGTGTATAACATCTAGAGCCTAAAGCTCATGACGTAGAGTTGTTCATTTCAACCA